>BLSH010092148.1:463187-474007 GCA_018402905.1 Glandirana rugosa
ACGCCGGCAGGTCTCGACCGTCTCGTAGACTAGGTCCAGCCGGTACGCCTGCGGAGTCCGGATGGCATTTCTGTCGTCCACGTGTGCCTAGAGGAGTTAAGCGAGGGAGACGTCCGGCTGACGGGATTATTATGGGGTGGGGAGATATATATTGGGAGGGGCGGGGAATTCGACGACCAGACGGATGGTGAGTACCGATGACAATTGGGTGACTACTGGGCCGGTGTACTGTGGGACAGTACGCCGGGATGCGAGGTATAAAAAAAAAAAACGAGGGGCACATGTGTCATTAGTCACCTATAAATTTTCCGGGACAAAGTTCGGGTTCTGTCCGGACCCGAACCCGGACTTTGTCCCGAAGTTCGGCCGAACCAGCAGAACCCGGACTTCTAGAAGTTCGCTCATCTCTAACCATGACATTTATACAGCCATCAGAAATTTAAATATCCACTGATTACTGTGTACACGGGGAGCAAAAAAAAAAAATATGGAGCGTAGGGCCGCATGACAGGGTGTCATGTGGCCGGGTCATCAGTGGGTTAACAGTAGCCATGAGTGGTAGGCAGACCAGCAGCTTAAGGGGCGGGGAGGGTTATATATAGAGGGGTGGGGTATTATTAGGGCAGTCGGCCTGCAGAGGGAGCGAATTGAGGAGATCCGTGTGCACCTGCTGTCTTTACGGTAGGCCTGAGGCGTCCGCATGGCCGACCTGGATCAGATGCTCTGCCAGCTCTGGACGGCCGCAGCACATTGCGGCATGGACTGGCTGCAGGAGCGGCTTTCGGCATTGCGTGAGGACTCGGAGGAGGAGGGGGAGCGGGTTCCGCCACGCGCTCGGCGGTCCCGGCCGCTGGAGCGGTACAGCCCGGCCACTTCCCCTAGAGCTCAGCGCCACTCAGGGAGCCCTGACACGGACCCTCCGGGAGGATTAACATGGCCTGCTTCACCTGCGGCTGGCGGGTCCCCTGGGAGGAATGCCTGTCCAAGGAGTTCTGCCAGGTGGGGCCGCATTGCATCCAGGTCCCCCGCCCCGCCTGGCCGGCGTGGAAGTCTGCGTGGAGCAGCTGCCCCATCTGGCTATGCTCCGGCGTGGGAGTGGAGCTGCACAGGGTGCCTGCCAGTCGGTGGGAGCGGCAGGCACCTCTTCCCAGTGCACGCGCAATGCGACTGATTTGGAGGATGAGGCATTGCAAGAGCATGCCCCGGGGTCGAGCAGGAAGTGGAGGAGTTCGGGACGCGGGCGGAGGCCGGTGGTGCGGAGCGTGGCGGTACAGCGGTCTAGCCCTCCCGGGAGTGCCAGCGGACAACTTGAGCATCGCCTGAGTTGATTGATGCCACGGTCGGAAGGGGAAAGCTCCAGTTCAGAAGAAGGGGAAGTGCCTGATGAGCCCTCAGCGATGGAGTCCAGAGCAGCGGCTGTGGGGGTCCCGCCTAGGCAGCCTGGTGAGTGCGCTAAAAATTCTTGGTCTAAGTTACGTGATAATCTATGTATGCTGTTTAGGGTTAGTAAGGGGGTCCCCCTTTCCTCGGAACCGGGGCCTCCCCCGCACGCAGCGGCAGCAGGGTCCGCTGCGTCCGGGGCAGAACCTGGGCTGAGGGACTTTGTGCCGGGCTTGCGATCCCTGGTTCAGCGCTTTGAGGCGGGTTCTCCATTGGATGCCTGGGTGCCCCCCTCCCCGGGGGGCGGTCATCGCCCCGGATGTGGGGCCGGAGCTGGCGGGCAAGCGGGGGCTCCTCCTTCTGCCTCCTCTGTGGCTCCGCCAGGTGCAAAGTTTATGTGTGCTTCGAGGGCCCCTTGGGGGCTCATTTGAAGCAGGAGGTGCGGGAACAGATCTGGAGGGGTGAGTATGTGGAAATCTTCTCCCTGCTGCCTCTTGAGAAGTTTAACCTGGACCGGTTTCGGTCGGAGGAGTCGCGGTGAGACGAGGAGGAGAGACGGCGTTTC
Source organism: Glandirana rugosa (assembly GCA_018402905.1). Classification (NCBI taxonomy): domain Eukaryota; kingdom Metazoa; phylum Chordata; class Amphibia; order Anura; family Ranidae; genus Glandirana; species Glandirana rugosa. The sequence continues at coordinate 465,133 of BLSH010092148.1, forward strand.
CTTTTAATTCCGCGGACGTTCGCCAATTGGCTGCAAGCCTTTGCCATATTGGCCAGCGCCATAGGGGAGAAACAGCCGGAGTGCTGTTCCCCCTTTTTTGCTATCTGGACGCCATCATGGCTGCGTTATGATGAGCAGTTCTGGCAGAGGAAGGCTCTGCGCCCATCGTTGTGGTGGGACCACAAAGACATCAGCCTATGGATGAAGCTTATGACGTCTGTCAGGTCGGGGTCTTCCCAGTTTTTTAAGGAGGGGGCCGGCAGTTCGGGCACCCTGGGACAGCCGGTCGTCAAGCGCAAGGGGTTGTGTTGGCAGTTCAACGAGGAAGGTTGTAGGTTCGGAGCAAGTTGTCGATTCTGACATGAGTGCTCAGGGTGCAGCGGTGCCCACTCCCTGTCCCGTTGTCTCAAACAGGGCAAGGGACGTCCCGGCGATGTTATGGGTAAGGGAGATGACTCCGGTGAAGGTGCAAATGTTGCGCCCCTTTCTAAATAGGTATCCCGATCGGGCGGCTGCTCGGTTGTTGGAGGAGGGCTTTACGGTTGGGTTTGTTATCCCTTGTTCCCTGACAGTTATTCCACCCTTTGCTGATAACTTGCGCTCTACCCGCCAGCGTCCGGAGGTGGTGTCGGAGAAACTCGCCAAGGAGGTGGCTTTAGGTCGCATGGTGGGCCCCTTTGTAGACCCCCCTCTCAGTAATTTGGTCGTTTCCCCCTTGGGGGTGGTCCCGAAGAGGGAACCTGGGAAGTTCCGCCTTATTCACCACCTGTCTTTTCCGAAAGGGGGTTCGGTCAATGATTCTATCGATCCGGAGGCGTGTGCGGTGTTGTACACCTCTTTTGATGCTGCGATAGGTTGGGTTCGACGTTATGGTCGGGGCTCGCTCATGGCGAAAACGGACATTGAGTCGGCCTTTCGCCTCCTCCCAGTTCACCCAGACAGTTTTCATTTCCTGGGCTGCATGTGGATGGACAACTTCTATGTGGACCGTTGTCTTCCCATGGGTTGCTCAATTTCCTGTGCGTTGTTTGAACAATTTAGCTTGTTTGTGGAATGGGTGGTTCGGGAGGTGGCGGGGGTTAACTCGATTATCCACTATTTGGACGCCTTCTTGTGCATTTGGCCCTCCGGAGTCCAATTTGTGTGGTATTCTGTTGGCCACGGTACAACGACATGTACACATGTGTACAACGACAAGTGGCATGCTGAGCGATTCGGTATTCCCTTGGCGGCGGATAAGACCAGGGGTCCGTCCCCACAAATTACTTTCCTGGGCATAGTGATGGACTCTCTGGCCGTGGAATGCCGGTTACCCGATAAGTTGCTCACCCTGCGGGAAGGGGTGGTTGGATGTCTTACCATTCAATTGCGGGCCCTTCAGTCGCTCCTTGGCAAATTGAATTTTGCCTGTCGAATTTTGCCTATGGGATGGATATTCTGTCGTAGGTGGTCGTTGGCTAACGCCAACGTTTCATCTCCCCACCACTTCGTAACGTTGAACGGTGACCACCGGGCGGACTTACGGGTTTGGGATACTTTTCTTCAGAGCTTTAATGGCTGTTCGCTCTGGCAGCAGGGCCCGGTCAGCAGTTTTGATCTGGAATTGCACGCGGCTGGGTCTACGGGGTACGACGCTTTTCTGGGGGGCAGGTGGATTGTGCAAGAACCTGGTTTTACTGGAATTGTTTCCGGTTCTGGTGGCAGTGGAAGTTTGGGGTTCCTCCTTTGGCAACAAAAAGGTTAGACTGCATTGCGACAATATGGGGGTGGTACAGGTGATCGTTTGTTGGCAGTGTCCCCGCCGGTAGTTCGTTTGCTTCGTCATCTGGTTTTACGCTGCCTACAAACGAATGTTGTTTTTATATGCGGTTCATTTGCCAGGGACTACTAACGCATTGGCGGATGCCTTGTCGAGGTTTCATCTGGACAGGTTTCGGGAGTTGGCACCAGGAGCGGAGCAACATGGAGTGCCCTGTTCAGAGGAGCTGTGGCAAATTGCCTTGGAGTTGCCGCGGGCTTAATCCGGAGGTCGGAGAGTGAGAGCACATGGGCGGCTTATTCCAGGGCTTGGCGGGAGTGGAGGTTGCTGTTGCAGGAGACGGGAGTAGAGTTGGGAGGTTCGGAACTTTGAACAGGGGATATCGGTCTCTGCCTTGAACCGGAAACTTGCCGGTTTGGCCTTCTGGTTTAAACTTTATGGTGTTCCAGATGTGACGAAAGGCTTTCTGGTCCGCCAAGCGTTAAAGGGGTATAGGAAGGGATACCGTAGGCCGGATGGTTGCCGTCATGTTACCTTTGACATGCTTCGGAGGTTATTGTGCCGAGTGGGCGAGGTTTGCTCCTCACCATACGAGGCGCTGCTGTTCCACACGGCATTCTGCTTGGCTTTCTTTGGGGCATTTCGGGTGGGGGAGTTGGTCAGCCGGGTTAAGGCCCTACACGGGGGGCTTCTGGCAGAGGATGTTATCTGTGACAGGTTAGTGTGCGGGTCCGACGCTCTAAAAGGACCAGGTTGGGAAAGGTTCTTATGTTAGGCTTTTTCCTATTGCGGGTTCCCCCATTTGCCCTGTTGCTGCGGTTACAAAGAACCTTGGGTGCCGCCCTGTTGGGGCGGGTCGTTCCTGGTCCACCCCTGTCTATTTTTCAATTCAACGCGGCTTTTCCACTTTGCCTGGGTGCGGCTGGGTTACCCCCAGGTGATTTCTCGTCCCACTCCTTCCGCATCGGGGTAGCCACTGAGGCCGCCAGGTGGGGTTTGGACGAATCTGTGCTAAAGTGCATTGGCAGGTGGGAGTCAAATTGTTTTCGAATTTACATACGCCCGCAGCTCATTCTGGGGGCTAATTCTTCTTAGTACTAGGTTTATTTTCTGCTGGTTCGTGGGGGCTGTTGGTGTTATGTTGCTTTGTTATTCTCTTTCAGATGGCGAGCCGGCTCTTGTATGGGTGCTTGGACACTCCTACGTTTTCTGGGGGCCAAGCGGCCGGCAATTAGGTGTGCCCCGTGACACTGCCCTGGTAAGGTGGATTGGGGTTCCTGGGCTCCTATGGTGCCGGGTTGTGCCTGAGTTTCAGCGCTTCGCCAACTTGGACAGGGCCCCGGATGTTTTGGTTTTGCATGCAGGGGGAAACTACCTGGAGGTTCGCTCCATGTGTCGCCTGATAAGGGATATCAAATTAGATTTTTTATGATTACAGACAGACTTTCCTAATAAGGTTTTTGTGTGGTCTGAGATTGTCGGCCGCACGGCGTGGCGTTTCACGCGGTCGGTTGCAAAACTCAATAAAGCTTGCGTAAAGGTGAACAAAGAGGTGGGTCACTTTATTGTTCATAACGGCGGTTTGGTCATTAGACACACCAATCTGGAGGTGGACACTTGGCGCTACCTGCGCGGGGATGGAGTGCATCTGAACGCCATAGGCATTGATTTGGGGAGCTTGGGGCTCCAAGATGGTATACACCGGGTGTTGCGCGTTTGGAGGAGCTCTCAGGCGTAAGGTTTGTGTGCCTGTGAGCGGTAGCGGTTGGGTCTTAGGAGGCCTGTTAGTTCTTTAGTTATGCTGGGTAAGGATCCATCTCAGGTATGGAGTCCTCAGTGTTGTTTGTCGTGTGCAGGCCTTATCAGGTTTACCCTAGTCAGGGGAGGCCCGTAACAAAAACAAAAAAAATGGAGGAGCGTAGGGCCGCATGACAGGGTGTCCTGTGGCCAGGGCATCAGTGGGTTAACAGTAGGCATCAGTGGTAGGCGGGCCAGCGCCTTAAGGGGTGAGGAAGGTTATATATAGAGGGGTGGGGTATTATTCGGGCAGTCGGCCTGCAGCGGGAGCAAATTCCCACCCTCCCTCCCTTTGTAATGTTTGTGGATTGGCGGTTGGGTCTTAGGAGGCCTGTCAGTTCTTTAGTTATGCTGGGTAAGGATCCATCTCAGGTATGGGGGTCCTCAGTGTTGTTTGTCCAGTTTACTCAGTTTAACTGGGAAAGGAAAGTGCATCTGCCAGAAGATGGTCCCCGAGCCGGCGTAGTGCGGCTGGGAAGTTTTGTCAGGGGCAGACACTAAGTTATGACTTTATGTGGGAGGGCCTCCTAGGACCACAACTTGCTCAACAAAATATATGATAGTTTTTTTAACATGTTATAAGTTTTTGGTTGTTAAATAAATGGCCTAGCGGCCAATTTTCTCCAGTCAGTGTGGTGTCTCTTTATTTGTAGCATATGGTACCAGTGTGCAGGCCTTATCAGGTTTACCCTAGTCATGTCATTGGCAGTGAAGGGGTTAACCTGCAGGGGGCGATCTAGGAGTTAACTGTGTTCCCTAGGCGTGTTCTAACTGTGAGGGGGCTGGGCTACCAGGGGCATAAGAGATCAAACTGATCCCAGTGACAGGGATCAGTAGACCTCTTACATGCCCACTGACGGAGCAAGGAACCGCTGTGTTTACATTGGCAGTTCCCCATTCTTCCTCTCGGCTAGGCAATCACAAATCGCCGGTGGAGATAGAGTCCGCTCGAGCCGCGGCCACACTCTTGCAGAGTGAGGCGGGCACGAGAGCGCGGTGCCAGCGGCACGCTCCTGCCCGCTACCATACACACGTGAGCCACCGTTCATAAACAGCAATTCGTGGGATAGCGCCACATTGCAGCAGTAAGTGTACGCGAGCCGGTCGGGAATCGGTTAATATTCCTAGCACATGATTGGATATTCTTTGCAAAGTACATTTTTATTTTTTTTCTCATTCACCAAGATAAGTGGAAATTCACTTGGAGCGTTAAATTATTCCTTTTGTAATCAACCTTGGCATCTTTTTTGAAATTTCCATGAGAAGTAACATTTCTTTGTACACAATAGGTTCAGTTCAATAAACAGTGTGATAAAGGGAAAACAAACCTGACAGTTCAGTGAAATTTTAAGTCAAATGGCTAAAATAAATCTCCTTATCCTTGTAGCTTTGTGAATGGAGCCCAATGAGTACTAAATTCTCAAACATAGCACATGCTAATGTCCATCCTCATTTTGTTTTTTTGTTTTTCTTCATCTTTTTACATATACAGTTTTTTGTTTTTTTTAATTAAATGTTATTGAATGAATTAGAAAGATACACATACAATGCAGTACAGTGACTAGAAAAGGGTCACTGAGATGGACATTTTTTTACATTTTTCAAAACAACCACAGAAAAAAGATTAAAATAGTAGTGGCTCATAGTAAAGCTGGAAGCCTCAGGAGGGTTCAGGCAGGACACTGAGGGAACAGCGCCCTTTTATCTGTATCTGAAGGGAAAGGGGTCCGTCTTTAGCTGTTGGTTAAGACCAGTGGGAGAACTGGACACCCAGTGACCTGCTGTCCCCAAGAGGCGGGTATAAAGTCATACCGGCTAGGTAGAGGAAAGTGTGTATCTTAACAGTAAAGAGGAATATATATGTTATTAATAGTTTATCTTGGTTCCATCCAGCTCTACACAATTTAAACAAAGAGTTGAGGCTGAGCCTTGAACACAAGGGGGGGTGTTTGAGGAGAGGAACAGGGTAGGTTATTGTTGTGCACCATGGGTGAGTGATGGAGACTAGTCGTGATAGCTCGGGATTTTAATCTTCTTGGTCATATAGAGCTTTGAGGGAATGGTGAAAACGGCGGGATGTGTCCCGAAAGGAATCCAGTTCTTCTTTAGGTAGAGTTTTGTCCGTGTATACCTGCCATCTCTTACAGAAGCTACAGCAAGACTGCTGGACAGATGGGAGAGATCTGTGGTGAATCTTTCCCTGTACAACAGTAACTAGAGCTCCCGTTTAACTTTCAATATTGTTGGGGGAGAAGGCGGAATCCAATTTTTTAGGATGGACCTTCGGGCTGCTAACAGCAAGACTTGTATCCTGGTTTAGAGGTGGGCGGGGTCATTGGAAGACAAGGAAAGAAGTTGCTTGTCCCAGCAACCAAAAATGAGCAGGAAGGGGTCCTTGGGACGTTTAATAAGAGTAATTTAAAAAATGAAGGCGATAACTTGATCCCAGAAAGTTGATATATATGAGCAGGACCAGAGGTGGTGAGCGAGTGACGGTTTTGTTTGGGAGCAAGAGGTTGGGATCGGGTTGTTTTCGGTCTTGATAAAGGGGATATACGCTCGATGTAGCAGTTTTAACTGAGTCTCTCTCCATTAATTTGGCAAGAGCTTGAGAACAGAGTTGTACCCTTTAAGTATCTTGTCAGTGGCATCTTGGTCAGGGAAGTCTTTGTCCCACTTGGCTACTGCCGATATGGCTGAAAAAGGTGCGGATGCCAGCACCAGCAGTTTGTATATAGTGGGGATGGAGTGGGAGCTTTTTTCTAGTAGTTGGTCTATAATTGATGATTTAAAGCGGATGCTTTTCTCTTTGCAGGATGCTTGCATGAAGCTAAGGCATTGATAATAGTAGAAGGCATGTGAAGCGGGTAGTGAGAAGTTTTGTGCAAGATCTTTGAAAAAAAGGGGAGCGCCAGTATCTGGATTACATAGTGATACAAATGTTGTGAGGCCCTGTTTTTCCCAATATTTGTAAGGTTTGTATTCCATCCCCGAGGGGAAGTTGGGGTTTACTTGGATTGGTAGCAGTCTGGATATGAATGGTGATAGCTGAAGACATTTGTGGGTTTCTCTCCAAACTAGTATAGTGTCCCTAGGAGGAGGTTGTGTTGTAGGTCCGGACAGAGTTGTTTCAGTTTAGTGTGGAGCAAAACTGCTAGGGGTGGACCGTTGCAGCTTCAATGCTGTAGGAAGAGTAGCGAGAGGTTGTAGATACCCAGTCCAGAGCGACACAAATTAAACAGGCCTGATTATACAGACGGATGTTAGGGAAGTTTATGCCCCCTGTGCTCCTGGGGAGAAACAACTTGGTTAGGGCTATAAGGGCTCTTTTTTTCCCGCCACAAGAATTTTGATAGCATTATATCTGGATATCCTTGTGTTTAAGGAGAAGAGGGATAGTCTGCATAGGATACAATAGTCTAGCAAAACTGACCATTTTGTAGAGGTGGCATCTCCCCAGGAGTGAGAGGGGGACAATTGTGCGGTCGTGCGACGCTATACCCAAACAAAATTTGTGTTCTTTTTTTCCCACAAAAAGAGCTTTCTTTTGGTGGTATTTGATCACCTCTGCATCATTTCTGATCACCGCTATAAACAAAAGAGCGACAATTTTGCAAAAAAAAAAAAACAAAAAAAAAACCACCACACACGATTTCTTACTTTTTGATAAAATACAAATGAAATATATATATTATATATATATACACACACATACACAAAATGTATTCATAAGTTTTGGCAGATTTATATTCTTCCTCATATTTTTGGTAAAAAAAAAAACGCAATCAGCGTTTATTAATTGGTTTGCGCAAAAGTTGCTGGGTTTAAGAACCATGAGAATTCATTTCTGGCGTTTTTACAAATTTTTTTTTTTTACTGGTAATGGCAGCGATCTGCGATTTTTATCGGGACTTTGATATTGGGGCGGACATATCGGACATTTTTTACACTTTTTTGGGACCATTGACATTTATACAGCGATCAGAAATTTAAATATCCACCGATTAATGTATAAATGTCATTGGCAGTGAAGGGGTTAACTGTGTTACCTGGGCATGTGCTAACTGAGGGGGCTGGGCTACCATGGGCATAAGAGATCTAACTGATCCCAGGGACCAGGATCAGTAGATATTTTAAATGCCCACTGACAAAGCGGGGAACTGCCGTATTTACATCGGCGGTTTCCCGTTCTCTCTGCCAGGTCATTGTGGCTCACCGGCAGACATTGGGTCCGCCCGAGCCGCCGGCACACTCCTGCACGTTCGAACCGCCATTTATAGATGGCGATTTGCGGAATAGAGCCACACTGCAGCAGTAAATGTATACGAGCCGGTTGGGAACCGGTTAATTATGGGTGGATAATTTAGGGTGTATATGGATGAGGAGGTTTTACCAATTTTTATACCTAGATAGATAATTTGTGATTTCGCCATGGGGAAGGGGGAATTGGAGGCCCATACAGGGATTGGAGATTTACCTAGAGATAATATTTCACTTTTACTAAAATTTATACGAAAGCCCGAGCATAGCTTAAACTCCTCAAATAATTCCTTGATGGTGTTCACATCTGAGGCCGGGTTAGCTGTAAAGATGAGTACATCATCAGCAAAAAGAGCAGAGCGGATTTCAGAACCCGTAATTGGGATGCCATGCAGTGGGGCCTTGGCTAGATTGAATAACAGAGGTGACAGTGGACACCACTGCCTCGTGCCTTTGTGGAGTCCAAAGTCGTTGCTTAGGAGACTGGCTGCTACTAATTTGGCTGTAGGAGACATTTCTTTAATGAGGTGGACGAAGGGACCATTAAAGCCTAATTTAATTAAGACTAGAGAGAGCCAGTCGAAATTGACATTGTCAAAGGCTTTTTCTGTGTCTAAGGCAATGATCCTCTCCTGGATGCAAATTTGCATAGTCTAGGGCCATCATTACCTTACGTATGTTGTGGCAGTTCTGCCTTTGACAAAGCCAGACTGTGCGGGGTGTATTAATGATGGAACAATATCTGATAGACGGGTGGCCACTATTTTTTTTTTTATTTATTAACATTTTATTTCAAAATAGCATCCGATACAAGTTATGCATATCAGATAACAGAATACAAATATAAGTTTGACAGTTCAACATGAAAATTACTTTTTCTTGTTAGGTATCTTTCAGGCACTCATACATAACCCGGTTGATTGAGTACATTTGAGATGAATCTCAAGTAAGACTATCAAGTGGTAAAACATAAGTAATGAGGCATAGCTTGTAGGGATTAGTCTAGCTTGACTTTCAGGATATGTGCGGGCCCAAGGTAACAAGAGCAAAGGGGGAAGA
>BLSH010092148.1:510684-522165 GCA_018402905.1 Glandirana rugosa
TACATACACATATATATACATACACATATATATACATATACATACACACACACACACACACACACACACACACATATACACACACAGTTAGGTCCATATACATTTGGACACAGGCACAATTGTCATACTTTTGGCTCTGTGTACCACCAGAATAAAATTAAAATGAAACAATCCAAATGAATTTGAAGTGCAGACTTTCAGCTTTAATTTAAGGGGTTGAACATAAATACCAAGTACAAATCTTAGGAACTGCAACCATTTTTATACACTATCCCCCCGTTTTCAGGGGCTCAAATGTAATTGGACAAATGACTATAATTATAAATAAAATGTTAATTTTTAATATTTTGTTGAGAATCCTTTACTGGCAATGACTGCCTGAAGCCTGGAACCCATGGACATTACCAAAGACCGGGTTTTCTCTTTCTGATGCTTTGCCAGGCTCTAACTGCAGCTGTCTTCAGTTCTTTGTTTGTGGGTCTTTCTGCCTTTAGTTTTGCCTTCAGCAAGTGAAATGCATACTCAATTGGGTTGAGATCAGGTGATTGACTTGGCCATTGCATAATATTCCACTTCTTTTCCTTCAAAAGCTCTTGGGTTGCTTATGCAATGTGTTTTGGATCATTGTCCATCTGTACTGTGAAGCGCCGTCCAATCAACTTTGCTGCATTTGGCTGAATTTGGGCTGACAGTATCTCTCTAAACACTGCAGAATTCATCCGGCTGCTTCGGTCTTCTGTTACATCATCAATAAACACCAATGACCCAGTGCCACTGGAAGCCATGCATGCCCATGCCATCACACTGCCTCCACCATGTTTTACAGATGACTGTGTGCTTTGGATCATGAGCTGTTCCAAGCCTTCTCCACACTTTTTTCTTCCCGTCATTCTGCTACAGATTAATCTTAGTTTCATCCATTCAAAAAATGCTTTTCCAGAACTGGTCTGGCTTTTTTAGATGTTTTTGGCAAAGGCTAATCTGGCTTGTCTATTCTTCAGTCTTATGAATGGTTTGCACCTTGTGGTGAACCCTCTCTGTATTTGCTCTTGTCAAGTTTATCTTGATTGTAGACTTTGACAATGATACGCCCACCTCCTGGAGAGTGTCCTTCACTTGTCTGGATGTTGTGAATGGGTATTTCTTTGCCATAGAGAGGATCCTGCCATCATCCACCACTGTTGTCTGACATGGACGTCCAGGCCTTTTTATGTTGCTGAGCTCACCAGCGCATTCTTCTTTTCTCAGAATGTACCAAACTGTTGATTTGGCCACTCCTAATGTTGCTGCTATCTCTCTAATGGATTGGTTTCATTTTTGAAGCCTTACAATGGCCTGTTTCACTTACATGGACAGCTCCTTTGAGAGCATGACGTAGGTTCACAGCAATAGATTCCAAATGCAAATACCACACTTAGAATCAACTCCAGACCTTTTACCTGCTTAATTGATGAAGAAATAACGAAGGGCCAGCCCACGCCTGGCCATGAAACAGCTTTTTATTCAATTGTCCAATTACTTTTGATCCCTTGAAAAAGGGGGGTGGCTATTCTTTAGAGCTTTAATTCCTAAACCCTTCCTCCAATTTGGACGTATATACCCTCAAATTAAGCCTGAGAGTGTGCACTTTTCAGCCCATATCCATTATAGAACTATAGCTTGAATATGTTTTGGTAAATTTTAATGCAATGGGTGCCCGCGCCACAATTTGGTGTAAGATTAGCAGCTGCTGTGAAAGTTTCACCTAAGTGAAAGGTTAAATTAAATATAGGCAAGGAACAGCGCTTGCTACGGAGCTAGACTCCTGTAAATGTGGTATTTCTTAAACCAATCTAATAATCCTTAATGAAATAACAATAGTTTCTTGCCATGTGAGAAAACTACATTCCATGTGCAAAGCTGAAACCATACAGCGGTGGTTTACAATAAAGTGCAATAGTATAAATTATATAATGAATCACCATCCATTCATAACCTAATTGGTATCACTTATATATCTTTAACAACCGATTCCATACAATAGAGTGCATAAATGTCCAATATTTCCAATATTCAAAAGTGATTTATAGTGCCAAAGTGCTCCAGTGCTGGGTTAAATAATAATAAAAGTGTCCTCATTTACACATATCTTCAAAAGTGCCTGTGCTCAATCTGTGTTCATCAAAATCCTGTGAGGGGTTTCAAATGGTAAAGTTCCGCACTTACCAGATCCCATTGACTCCCACAATCATACGATCTGGGAGTCAATCTGCGCTTGCGGTCTTACACCCGACCGTGGGTATGGCGTCCACTCAGCTGGTTTACTTCTTTGGGATTACACCATGCTTACTCCATACATATTGTGGGGAAGAAAAGGAAAGGACTCATCACGCGTCTCTAATATTAAGGTTTATTGGCCAAAACAATCACAGTATATCAGTTTTGCGTGGGGGGCTTCTTATTCCTTCCTGCAATGTCTCTAGTGTCGGCCTGTTCTACCAATTAAAAACAAACTTTATTTGTAGATTTGACATTTAGATTTGTAATGTATTAAAAATTATATAAAAATATCTATAATATGGGAAATATTTTGTGCAATGAAAACATTTTAAAATGAAAATAAAAATAAAGATAAAAATAAATAAAAATAAAAATATAAAATGAAAATAAAGTAAAATGAAAATAAAAATAAATATTTTATTTCTATTTTAATTTTTTTTAATTTTAGTTTCATGTTACTTTATTTTCATTTTATATTTATTTATTTTTTTTATCTTTATTTTTATTTTAATTTTAAATTTTTTTTCATTGCACAAAATATTTCCCATATTATAGATATTATTTTTATATATAGATATTTTTATATCAATTTTTAATACATTACAACTCTAAATGTCAAATATACAAATAAAGTTTGTTTTTAATTGGTAGAACAGGCCGACACTAGAGATACCTATCACATTGCAGGAAGGAATAAGAAGGCCCCACGCAAAACATATAAGGATGCATAACAGGATATGATGTCATTGGTTGTAAATCATAAATGGCGGTGGTACGTACTCTGCGTTCCAACTCTGAAGACGTTGCGAAAGTGACGAAACGCATCAGTTGGAACGCAGGTGACGTTGGGCCACGCTCCATTGGTACGCAAGCCGCTACTGCAGAGCCGCAGCTACCACAAGAGCCTTCACACTCTGATGTGCTGTGATTGTTTTGGCCAATAAACCTTAATAATAGAGACGCGTGATGAGTCCTTTCCTTTTCTTCCCCACAATATGTATGGAGTAAGCATGGTGTAATCCCAAAGAAGTAAACCAGCTGAGTGGATGCCATACCCACGGTCGGGTGTAAGACCGCAAGCGCAGATTGACTCCCAGATCGTATGATTGTGGGAGTCAATAGGATCTGGTAAGTGCGGAACTTTACCATTTGAAACCCCTCACAGGATTTTGATGAACACAGAGTGAGCACAGGCACTTTTGAAGATATGTGTAAACGAGGACACTTATTATTTAACCCAGCACTGGAGCACTTTGGCACTATAAATCACTTTTGAATATTGGAAATATTGGACATTTATGCACTCTATTATATGGAATCGGTTGTTAAAGATATATAAGTGATACCAATTAGGTTATGAATGGATGGTGGTTCATTATATAATTTATAATTCATACTATTGCACAAATTGCACTTTATTGTAAATCACCGCTGTATGGTTTCAGCTTTGCACATGGAATGTAGTTTTCTCACATGGCAAGAAACTATTGTTATTTCATTAAGGATTACTAGATTGGTTTAAGAAATACCACATTCACAGGAGTCTAGCTCTGTAGCAAGTGCTGTTCCTTGTCTATGTTTTGGTAAATACCTGAAATCTAAAATTGTGTCTGTGTTCAACTATATATATGGACCTAACTCTGTATATACACACACACACACACACACACACCATTTTTTTTTTTTTTTTTTTTTTTTTTTTTTTAACTTTGGAAAGGGTAGAATAGCGAGCATTTTTTGTTTTTTTAGGTGGATCCGATGGGACCCTCCAGTCTCCTCTATGGATTGGGGGATGTCAAGGAACAGATTTCAGTTGACGCCTGCCGACATCTGATCCGATCCTGTCCGCTAAAAACAGACGGATGGGGATCTGTTACCTATCTGTTACCTATCTGTCTAGCAGATTGGATCCGATGCCTGTCCATTTACATCCAACTGCCCATAGAGGAGAGCGGGCTGTGTGTGTCTGCTTTGCATAAGTGGAGCAGACACAGACCAGTCATCCGCCTGTTCAGCAGATAGGTTCCCCGCTGAGCAGGCGGACTCCAATGGAGCCCCCCCACTGTGTAAGGCCCCTTAACAGTACTGGACAGAAGAAACAGCATCTAAAGTCTAAGGCTCCATGCACACTGAAGCTGATAAACGACATTTATGGTCATTTGGGGGTTTTTTTTAACAGCCCATAAACACCCCTTTATGTTATCCTATGTGTCCATGCACACAGACGTTTATTGACATTTAACTGCAGTGGCATTTATGGGATGTTATCTGAACGTCCTGAATTGGCGTTCAAGAGGCGTACTTCTGACCACAAAAAATGCTGGACGCTGCTAAAAGCTCATAAACGCTGCTAAACAGCCATTTATCAGTATCCAGCGTTTGTAGACAATGGAAGCTAATGAAGTATAACAAAAAAAAAAACCCTTAAAAACGCAGACGCCAATAAACGCTGCTTACAAAACACTGCTAACAGCACGTTTTCTAAGCAGCGTCTCCTGCCACTATATCCGACACCCAGAGAGCCACAGGTGTGCATGGAGCCTAAAAGGGAAACCCAAGAAACCTAGATGATATGAACAAAATCAGAGTTTAGACTGGCTACAGCCCAGTTGCAAACACTAAATTTGAACTCTAGCTAATGGCAGAGTCCCTACATCATGCTAAAAGAAGATTGTATTTTATGGTTAACCCTCAACACTGGATTCCGTAGCTTTTGAGCTCACAACCTCGGTAGCAATTTGGCTGTACAATCTCCTTTAGGGCTAGCAACAGCTATATAGTTCAAGGGTTCGAGTTAAGAAAAAAAAGTAATGAGTGTTATAGAAGGTCCTCAGTTATTACAAGTCATTATACAAAAATTGTACAGTCAGATTGTAACATGCATGGTGAACTTTAGTGATAAAAAGTGGAGCAACACAATGTATTTCTGTAACAGAACAAAGTTATCAGCAAATGTCTAAAAAATATATATATTTTTTTAAAGCAAGTTATACAGCCACAATCAACTGTGACTTAGATAAGCTTCTGGAAGCTAGTGGGTGGAGGCCTGGAGGTGCTAATCTACACACTTGAGGGAATCTGGCCAGATCAGCCCTTAAATATTGTGGAGCCTGGCCAGCAGGAGTGTTGAGTGGAAGATGGAGTGAGCAAGCTGTGTGGTGTGGCCTGGGACAGCCAGGCTGGGGGGGGCTCTGCCTACAGGCTGGGAGCTGAGAGAGGGAAAAAGACTGAGGGATCTCCACTATCTCGTGGTCTCAATTGGGAGAAACTCTGGCCTGCAGAGAAGGTCAGAACAGTCTCTTCTAGGGCAGCAGGAGTGCTGGTCACAGTGTAAGCCCTTCTACATCCCCAAGGGCAGAAAGGGTTAGAGCTGCCGGATGTAATATCAACCAAGCTTTTTTGGGATTATGCTAGCAAGCTGTGACCCAATCCCTTGTCCTGAAACATTTCGCTAAGCAGCCAGGTGGACTGGAATTTCCAAGAAAGGGGACATAGGAAAAGAGAGATCCTGTAAAGGGGGATTTCTTTGTCAAGTTCATAGAGGCTGTTGTGGTTTTAAAGAGAATACAGTCAACTGGATGTTCATTTTTCTAAAATCACAGAGAAGGATGAGGTCATCATTGACTTCAAGTCAAGTTGGGCATCCAATAATCCTCATGCCCAATCCAAGTCGTTTTCCCCAATAAAAAACAAAAACAAGTTCTGGGGCGGTTTCCTTGTCTCTGAATGTGAGTCAAAATGCATGTTGCCTGGCTGTGCAGAAATAGATAGACCCAAAATCCAGCAGCTCCAACGGGGGTAACACTACATACAAGTGTGCCACTTAGCGTATGTCTACTTAATGCCTTACCCCATTCAGTCTCCTGTGATATACTGTTTACCCATCACAGTAGAAAGATACTTACATACAGAGGTACTACTACTACTACTAGGAACATTGTAAAACATCTCTTAGAACATCACTACTATTAGGCACACAGGACGTTAAAAAACACACACACACACACACACACACACACACACACACACACACTAGCTTTGTAGTGAGTTTTTCAGCTTTTTTCAGTATTATTGCACTAGCGTTTTTCAGCTTTTTCTTTTTTCCAATGGATCTAAAATGTCCAAAGCTGAAAAATGCCTCTCAGAACCCAGTAGTCTTGGACTTTTTTTACGGCTCAAAAACAGTTGATAATAGCCTATGTGTGCATGGACACATAGGATAACATGATGGGGAGTTTATTGACTGTAGAAAAAAACATCTGAAGCCAAAAACAGCAACTGTAAAAACGTCCTGTGTGCATGAGGCCTAACTGTGTCTTATGCACTGCCTGAAGAGCACATCTAAAAAAGGCAAAGAGCACAGTTAATGGGTAAAGTGGATACATTTGCTGCTACCAGAATGTCTCCGTACTAAAAAGGGGATTTTATTAAAACTTACCGTAAAATCCTTTTCTCCGAGTTCACTAACAGATGCAACTCTTCATTACGTGTGGGGTTTATGCTGGTCTCACTAGGAGTTAACTAGGCAGGGAAAAGAAACAGCTGGCCGCTCCCATGGGGCCGTCCTCTCTTACCACATAAACCCCCTCATAGCATAGCTCTTCAGTTCGTACACAAGCCGTACAAGAACAGAGCACAGTCAGTGAACTCGGAGAAAAGGATTTTACGGTAAGTTTTAATAAAATCCCTTTTTCTCCTATAGTTCACTGACAGACGCAGCTCTCCATTACGTGTGGGGATGTCCCCATGCTGTGTCAAAAAAGAGGGGTGGGTAAACGCTAACAACAGTACCCAACTGAACCTCTAAGGAGGCGCAAGACTCGCCTACACTGCCGCCTGCAAAACTTTGCGGCCAAAAGCAGCATCTGAAGATGCCAACACATCAACTTTGTAAAACTTAGTGAAAGTGTGAACTGAGGCCCAAGTGGCCGCCTTGCACACCTGTGACACCGAAGCCTGGTGTCTAAAAGCCCAGGAAGTGCTAACAGCCCGGGTAGAATGAGCCGTGACCAGAAAAGGGGGAACCTTGCCCCGAACAGAATACACATGCATGGGTCACAGTCTGCCTGATCCAACGAGAAATCGCAGCAGACGAGGCTGCCAACCCTTTGCGCGGACCCTCTGACAGCACAAACAAGGCATCAGCTTTTCGAAAAGAAGCTGTAGCAGCCAAGTACACTCGTAGGGCCCTCACTACGTCCAAAGCATGCAACTCAAACTCCTTTGGGTGTGATGGACGAGGGCACAATGAAGGAAGAATAATATCTTCATTAATGTGAAAGGAAGAAACCACCTTCGGAAAGAATGAAGGAGAGGGTCGCAAGACCTCCTTGTCCCTATGTAGGACCAGGTAGGGAGACTTGCACGATAGTGCTGCTAATTCAGACACCCGTCTGGTGGAAGTGATGGCAACTAAAAAGGCCACCTTCTGCGACAGCAATTATAAGGAAATCTCCCTGATATTCTCATATGGCGGTTTCTGAAGTACAGAAAGCACCAAATTCAGAGCCCACGGTGCCATCGGAACCTTCACCCGAGGCGCCACATGTTGGACACCTTGTACAAAGGTACGAATCAACGAGTGCGAAGCCAAAGGTCTCTGAAAAAGAATCGCCAGAGCCGATATCTAGCCCTTGAGTGTGCTCAAAGCCAGTTTTTTGTTCAGGCCTTGCTGCAAAAAAGTCAGGACCCTGGACACGACATAAGAGCCAGTTGCAAACTAGGCATTTAGACTGAAGAGCTATGCTATGAGGGGGTTTATGTGGGAAAAGAGGACGGCCCCATGGGAGGGGCCAGCTGTTTCTTTTCCCTGCCTAGTTAACTCCTAGTGAGACCAGCATAGACCCCACACGTAATGGAGAGCTGCGTCTGTCAGTGAACGATAGGAGAAATCAGTTCAATGAAAAGAAAAAAAATTCTGGATGAATGTTATGACTTGAGCCATTCTTAAAAAGTAACCAAACTTGTTTTTTCCTAGAATGTTGCAGTTCCCAGTCTAATATGTTTAAAGAACAAACAGTATCTATCAAGCTTCTGAGTCTACATAATTCCCTTCATTCGTGCCAAACCGGTTTCTCTGGTTTGTTGCAGTAACAACAAAAGTATGCAGATTTCAAGGATGCCTTTTACAGCAAAGTCATAGGTCTAGAGAAAATAACACAGGCTAGGTTACTGTTCATAACAAAAGTAGTAACCTGAAATATGTCAGATAGGTTTAGGATTGGCAGGAACATGAAAACTTTTATAAAATTGCTATATACACGGAGCAAAATTATAAACACAACACTTTTGTGTTTGCCCCCATCATGAGCTGAACACAAAGATCCACAACTTTTTCTATGTACACAAAAGGCCTATTTCTCTCATATATTGTTAACAAATCTGTCTAAGCCCTGGTTCACATGCGGGAATGTAATCGTGAGACTTCAGCTGAACTCGCACCATTTCATTCCTGCATGTTAGCCCCGACTTCAGGTGCGATTTCAGAGACATCTGTGGGGGTTGCTCTCAGAAATCGCACCTGAAAATCAGAAATGACATGTGGGAATGAAATGGTGAGAGTTCAGTTGAAATCGCACAATTTCATTTCCACACCAATGTGAACCTAGGCCAAGACAGATTTGTGAACAATATTTGAGAGAAATAGGTCTTTTGTGCACCTAGAAAAAGTTGTAGATGTTTGAATTCAGCTCATGAAAAATAGAGGCAAACACAAAAGGGTTGCATTTGTACAGTAATGTTGTTCAGTGTATATATCTCTTCTGTGACATGGTGTGTGGCCATGGTACAGGAGGGGGTCAGAGGCTGTGCGGACACGGTACAGGAGGGGGTCAGAGGCTGCGCGGACATGGTAGTGTCCTCACCCTCTCACAGTAGGTTCCTCCCCCTTCATATTACCTCTCAACATCAGTGTCCTCTTGTGTCCTCTTCATCCCCACAGTAGTGTCCTCCTTCGCCCCCTTTATATTACCCCCTCACAGACTTGTGCACTGCTGAAAAATGTGTTCGTTTTCGTTTCATTTTTTTTTCTCGTTTTTCGGGTCATGCCTTATGACCGCAATTCATAAATTCAAAATAATAACCTAAATAATAATACACAACTACTAAATTATAGATATTGGCATTTCCTTTCAAATTTGGCGGTTAGTGAACGTAATGAATACAAATTTTTCCAAAGTTACTAATTAACAAAATAACGAATGCCGCATCTAAATATATGGAGTGGAACAAATTAATGATAAATAATAAGATATTATTATTAATTTGTTAGTTCCATTCGCTTAGATACCGCATTCGTTATTTCGGGCAATTCGTAACTTCGGACAAATTTGCATTTGTTACATTCACCAACAGCCAAATTTGAAAGGAAATTCCAATACCTATAATTTAATAGTAAGCAGTAAATTAGCAGAAATTTACGAATATTTGGAAAAATTTGGTACACGGATTTTCATTAATTCGGATACATCAGAATGAACACATTTTTCAAAATTTGTTAAAATACGTATTCGGAACAAAACAAATTGCACATGTCTACCTCACATGAGTGTCCTCACTCCTCCTCCCAATGTATGTATGTATGTATGTATGTATGTACCAAACCTATATGTGTCTCCTTTATTAGGAGGTCTGTGTAGTGTTCTATTGGATGGCTCTGCTATAGCTGTCCTCCCTCCTCCTCCATACTTGGCTTAGTACAGGGGAGGCTCAAGCTGATCATCACTAAACAGATCAGTCTGACCTGGAGCGGATGGTCACAGTCAGTGCTCAGTTCAGCGCTCCGTTCCAGGCAGAGACTGACCTCCTCCTCCTCTGCTGTGGCATGACGATGCCAAGGCAGAATGCCTGCCATTCAAAAATGGCGCCATGCGGCACCATCATGTCACTGTGCATGCGCCCACACAGCCAAACGTGTATGAGTTTACCCCGAGCCCAGCAGGCTTCAGGAAAAAGCGCTTGCGCAGTTGCACTGTCGGCTTGCAGCCATCTTTTTTTACAGGCACCACTGCCATAATGGCCATTTACGGGCAGCCTAAAAGTGGGTTGAAATTTACAGGTTGCCAGAAAATTAATGGGCAGATGGCAACACTGGCAGAGGGCAAACTTTTCTACTCAAGCTGTGGCTGCTTTCTAAAGAAAATGACTTTGAACATCTTTTCTTTTGATGCACCTTTCATGTATATAAACACCTAAAAACCGATTTAAGGCTCGGTTCACATATACAGCATGCGCATTGGATGCGTTTTGAAAACACATCCAATTCTCATGACTTTCTATGAAGCCGGTTTACATACAGTATCTGCAGGCCGGCCGCAGTGCGTTTTTCAAGAGAGTCTTGTACGATTTTAGGTCCGGTTCAAGTGTAACCTGCCATACACTTAACAAAATCGCACCTGAACCAGTGAACGAAACCACACCGGACTCCTTTGAAAAAAAAATTGCACTGAAACGGTGTCCGGACATATGCAAACCGAGCCTTAGTTGAAAATAGAAATGCAAGGCAAAACATTTGTGTGTATATAAGTTATTATTAAAGTGGTAGTAAACTGTCCTATCATTTTCAGCCAAGGAAGCTGCCATCTTGGTCACTGTTTAATCTATAACTACCATGGTGCTGCACGTGTGATCAGCTATAACACCAGCCATTGGATGGATTGACAGTTTGGTTTAGAGCACAATCAATGGGAGTGATACATTTCCGGCACATGCCGGATATGTAACTGGTTTTTAAACTGTTAAATGGATGGTTTTACTACCGCTTTAAAATTATTATTAAAATATATATTTTTTTTAGAAGTCATCACATGATCTCTGTTATCAGGTGCATAGAGGCCTAGAGAGGTGGGAGTGGAGTGTCAGCAGCATTACATTGAAGCACTGTGTGGGGAGCGCATCAGCACAAGTGTGATCATTGAAGGACAAGCAGGCTGTGCTCCACAGTAGGATGCAAAGAAGAAAACTGACCATCCTGGGATGGATGAGCTATTGAGCTTCCATGACTAGCGTTATCAGTTTGAAATAGGAAAGCATAGGGACTGGCAGGATCAGCAGGTATTTCACACAAAGTGAGCAATGTTAAGAGAGCGGGATACTTTTTCAAGCCTAGGTTACACCTATGTAGTTTTAAGTGCATTTTCAGTTTTGCAGAAACGCGCTACAGTACATTTAACATAGTTTCCTATGGGTTATGTTCACATCGGTGCGTTTTTTTGGAAAGGGTCA
>BLSH010092148.1:522175-546329 GCA_018402905.1 Glandirana rugosa
CCCCCCCCCCCCCCCCCCACAATAAGATGTGTTTTGGTTCCATAGTCTTCAATGGAAATGCATCAAAAACACATCAAAATCCAGTGCTTGTGTTTTTGCTGGTTTCTTCCGCAAGCCAACAGACATCTCCCAAAAATGCAAAAACACATTAACAACGTGTGGAAAAAAAAAATAAAAACGCAACCAGAAAATGCATCAACCGCAACCTGTATAGGTGTAAATCAGGCCTCATACAAGCACAAGGTAGAACAGACACATTTCATCAGCTTTGGTTAGCTTCAGTAAAATAGATAACTAGGAAGTCCAGTTGTGAGAGAGAGAGACTAACATTCTAATTGAATTAGCAAATGCATGGGATTTTAATCACTTCAAGCAGGTTCTGCATTCCCATACAAATCTATGCTCCGGGCTGGACTGACTGGATTGGTCATTGGTCCAGAGTATTCGTGTGGGCAAAAAGGAATGCCTTCTGGTGCAGTGGCGGCTGGTGAAATTTTAGGATGGGGGGCGCCAGACCCAGCCCTTCCTTTTTGACCCCTCCAACTTCTCATAAGCCCCACCCCTTATAGTTTCCACCCCTTGTGTCAGGAGTATACAGCCCAGCATCACCAGATAGTGGTATACAGCGTCACCAGATAGTGGTATACAGCGTCACCAGATAGGGGTATACACCGTCACCAGATAGGGGTATAGGGTCCCAGATAGGGTATACAGAGTCCCAGATAAGGGTATATAGAGTCCCAGATAATGGTATACAGTCACCAGATAAGGGTACACCGGGTCCCTGATAGGGTATACAGGGTCACCAGTTAAGGGCTCATGGTGCCCCCCCCCCACGAAGTCGGAACAAGTCCCGCACTTACCCCATCTAATAGGCAAGGCTGGCAGTGTGCAGAGATCGGCACGCTGAGAGCGGGCTGACAGTGTGCAGAGGCAGAGCTTGTGGAGAGCATACTGGAGCCTGGCTGGCAGTGGACTGTCCTCCTCTCCTCGTGGACTGTCTGCTCGGAAGTCCTGGTGGAGTGCTGTGCCTGCGTGAAAATCATGCAGCCAGCACGTCGGCCATAGCCCGCTCACAGCATCCAATGACTCTGATGGCTAAGGGGGCAGCCAGACTATGTGTGTGCGCCTATTCAGTGCACACACATAGGCTTTTATGACTGGCCAATCAGCTCACTACTTGCTGTCAGCTGACAGCAAGGAGCTGAGGAAAAAGAAAAAAAAGAAAAGTCAATATAACAACGACTCTTGCAGGGGGGGGCGGGCTGACTTTTTTTTTCCCTTCTTCTCAGCAGCGGGGAGGTGGCGCCCAAGCGCCCCTTAAACACCAGCCGCCGCAGTTGGTGGATGGTGCCCAGTGATTGATAGTGGCGATGGGCCCACTCGGGGATTGGGCAGCTGCCTTTTCTGTGCAACCTTAAGTCTACATACAAATCTATGGGAATTGACCTGCAGGTAAAATGCAGGTCACATGGAAGTCAACTGCAGGTCATATGTACCTGCCAAATTTATTTAGAATGATCCTGGAAGTATCTGAAACCAATGCCACCAACACAAGCCCAAAGCCCATCACAGACCCCAACTCTATTAAAATTAACCAAAGTGGTGGCAGCTTTTACCATCACTAACTGACCATTTAGATTCCTATGGAGGAACAAGTACACAGAAAATATAATCACACCTTTTCTGCACACCTGAGGAAAAGTGCTCCTGCCCATTCCCATTCCCCCTTTGTTCATTCCATCTAGCTGTTAGTTTGTTGGCAGGCATGCTGAGGAGATTTAGCGACAGCTATACACTCACCATTCAAGCTCTGCATCATGAAAGCATTATATACGCCGGGGAAGCTAACCAATTGGCATCCCCGCTGTTCCTCCCACTTGCCCACTAGCCAGTTGTTTAAAAAAGTCAAATATTAGCAAATAATTGTTCGCTTACTGGGTATTGTTGTCAGCTTCATCTGAGTGTAATTTCAGGGACAGGTATATCCCTATTCTGTTCAGC
Source organism: Glandirana rugosa (assembly GCA_018402905.1). Lineage (NCBI taxonomy): Eukaryota > Metazoa > Chordata > Amphibia > Anura > Ranidae > Glandirana > Glandirana rugosa. Next base: position 524,180 of record BLSH010092148.1, read on the forward strand.
TCTCTTGAGGTAGAATGGGGAGTGTGCAAATGCTGCTAAATCTCTTAAGCATGTCCACCAATCCGCTAATATTTAGTTTAAAATCAAAAAGGAAATCTACGCAACAAGGACTAAATGAGTATAGGACCAAAAGCAGCTATGCATAATGTTCATACACAACACATTAAACAATCAAAATACAAGAATGCAGCACTAATAGGAATCAAATAGAGTTAGGTCTGCAGTATACAGGAAGCCTTGCCGTGGCCTGCAGCTTACACATACCCTTGCAAATGTGTGTAACCAATCCCCTGTCTTTTAAACACTGAACTGTTAGACAGGTGAATTTGGCTTGGTGGCAGACTGGTCCGCAAGTTGAGCTCGGAACCCTTTTTTTGTTTTTTTGCTTTTTTGTCTGTATCCGCCTTTCCAGAGCTCCATGCTGTAGTGGCCAGTTATAGATGGGGGACAGTGACCTTGTTTTTTGTGTAGTTACTACTTTTGGTACCATACCAACGCCACAGCCGCCATGGGGCCACGGCTGGGTGTCTGGTCATGTACCTTTAAGGAGGGTTGGGCTCCCCCAGTCACCTGTCCATCTATCCATTCAATTGTATGTGCTTCCACTGTGAAGCCTCTTATATAGAGTTTGGTCTGCAGTATACAGGGAGCCTTGTCGTGGCCTGCAGCTTACACATACCCTTGCAAATGTGTGTAACCAATCCCCTGTCTTTTAAACGCTGAACTGTTAGACAGGTGAATTTGGCTTGGTAACAGCCTGGTCCGCAAGTTGAACTCGGAACCCTTTTTTTGTTTTTTTGCTTTTGTCTGTATCCGCCTTTCCAGAGCTCCTTGCTGTAGTGGCCAGTTATAGATGGGGGACAGTGACCTTGTTTTTTGTGTAAATCTCTTAAGCATGTCCACCAATCCGCTAATATTTAGTTTAAAATCAAAAAGGAAATCTACGCAACAAGGACTAATGAGTATAGGACCAAAAGCAGCTATGCAGAATGTTCATACACAACACATTAAACAATCCAAATACAAGAATGCAGCACTAATAGGAATCAAATAGTTGTCAAATGTTCATAAATTAAAGATGCAGGATGAATGAAAAATCACTCCAGAATGATCAATCATAAAAGGGATAGATCAGATAAGTACCACGAGCCATGCTGAAAGGCTAGAGTTGTGATCATCACTGTGCATACACCGCTCTTACCGGATAATGTGTGACCCCCTGTATAAGGGTGGTCTTACTCGCTGTCCGATGTATCACAGTTATCAGCAGGTCATGCTGTTAATGACCTGCTGATAAATGTGATGTGTCAAACTTGGTGATTGATTGGAGCCCGGATTGGTCCACGAGGGACAGATGTTATACCTAGGCTACATATGTAAACACAGCGAGATAGACCACCCTTATACAGTGGGTCACACGTTATCCGGTAAGAGCGATGTGTGCACGGTGGTGATCACAACTGTAGCCTTTCAGCATGGCTGGTCGGACTTATCTGATCTATCCCTTTAGGAATGATCATTCTGGAGTGATTTTTCGCTCATCCTGCATCTTTAATTTATGAACATTTGACAACTGTTTGATACCCATTAGCGCTGCATTCTTATATTTGAATCCGCTAACATTGGCAGAACAAACAAAGAGGGAGTAGTAGGACAGAGCAAGTATACTTCCAGTGCACTGAATGCTGGGTCTTGTAGGGTACAGGATAGTGGTTACTGTGTACTCATTCCTCTACACTACACGAACCTGGAAGGCCAAAAATAAAATTAAGCAGACCATGGCAAAAAATACAGTTTGAAATAGGAAAGCAGTGGGACTGGCAGGATCAACATGTATTTCATACAAATCGAGCAATACAAAGAGAACAGGTTACTTTTCCAGGTCTGGTTCACATGTGTTTTTCAGTGCGCTTTCAGCTTTGCAGAAATGCACTACAGTCCATTTAACATGGTTTCCTATGGGTTATGTTCACAACTGCATTTTCCACCGGTGTATTTTTTGGAAAGGGTCAAGGACTTTTTTTCCTCCAACAACAAGCTGAGTTTTTGGTTTCCTAGACTTGAATAGAAACGCATCAAAATGCAGTGCTTGGGGTGTTTTTGATGTGTTTTTGCTGGTTTCTCCTCCAAGACAACAGACACCTCCCAACAATGCAAAACTCACTAAAAACACATTAAAAAGCATCAAAAATGTGTGTGAACAAAAAAAAATGCACTGAGAAAACGAATCAACCGCTCAGCAACTCAGTTTGTAACAAGCAGTACATACTCAACAAAAAGGGGTGGGTGCTGCGTCCGTCCATGAACTCAGAGAAAAGGATTTTACAGTAAGTCAAAAAATCCTATTTTCTCTTTCGTTCATTGACAGATGCAGCCTCTTATTCTTGACATGTGGGGATGCCCCAAAGCAGTGTCACAACAAGGGGTGGGCAACAACAACAGTACCCAACAGAAGAGTTCTCCGGGAGGTGCCAGATGCGCCTCACACCACCGCCTGCAAAAAAATTTGCGGCCAAAAGCAGCATCTGAGGACGCTGCAACTTTGTAAAATTTTGAAAAAGTGTGTACCGAGGTCCAAGTGGCCACCTTGCACACCTGAGAAACTGACGCCTGATGCCGGAAAGCCCAGGAAGTACTAATCGCCCTGGTAGAGTGAGCCATGACCAGAAAGGGGGGCTCCTGGCTCCGAACAGCATACAACCGGAAATGGTGACCGACGAGGCCGCCATCCCCTTGCCGGATCATCCACCACGACAATAAGCTCATCAGACCTCCGAAAAGAGGCAGTGGCCGCCAGATACACCTGCAGAGGCCTAACCACATCCAGGGAGTGCAAAGCAACCTCCTTAGGATGAGACGGGCACGGACACAGCGAAGGGAGGACAATGTCCTCATTAATGTGAAAAGAAGAAACCCCCTTCGGTAAGGAGGGAGAAGGGCGCAAAACTGCCTTGTCCCTATGTAGGACCAAGTACGGAGACCTACAGGACAGAGCCGCCAGCTCAATCACCCACCTGGCGGATGTAATAGCCACCAGAAAAGCTACTTTCTGCGAAAGCAGCTGCAGGAATATTTCCCTGATATTTTCAAAAGGCGGCTTCTGAAGCACTGAGAGGACCAGATTAAGGTCCCAAGGTGCATCGGGCGCCTGTACTTGGGGAGCGACACGATGAACCCCCCTGGACAAAGGTACGAATCAATGAATGCGTCGCCAACGGACACTGAAAAAGAATCGCCAGGGTAGAAATCTGTCCCTTAAGCATGCTCAAAGCCAACTTGTGATTTAGGCCTTGCTGAAGGAAGGGCAGCACCCGAGCCACTGAAAAAGAATGGGGGTTCCACCCCCCCGCCTCGTACCAGGCAATGTAGGCCTTTCAGGTGCGGTGATAAATCTTACGCGAAGTGGCCTTACGCGCCTTGAGCATAGTGGGAATCACAAACTCTGAGAGTCCCCTATCTTTTAACACCTGGGACTCATTAGCCAGGCCGTTAAAGCCAGCGAGGGTAAAGCGGGGTGCAGGATGGGTCCCTGTGAAAGTAGGTGGGAGCCGCCAGGGAACAACGACCACCATCCGCACCACGTCAGTGTACCAAAGACGTCGAGGCCAGTCTGGCGCTACCAGAATGGTAGGGATGCCTTCCGCCTCTATCCTGCGCAGTAGGCGTGGGAGCAGCAGAAGCGGAGGGAAGGCATAGAGCAGTCGGTACCGAGACCACGGAGCCACGAGGGCATCCGCCGCGTCTGCCAATGGATCCCTTGTTCTGCTCACGAAGGCCTGCACCTTCCAATTGAGCTGGGACGCCAGTAGGTCCACGTCTGGCATGCCCCACTTTTGACAAATCTGGTGGAACACCTCCGGGTACAGGGACCACTCTCCCTGATCCAGCCTCTGGTGACTGTGGTAGTCCGCCTGAAAATTTTCGACGCCCGGAATGTGAACAGCGGAGATGGCCGACACATGAAGCTCTGCCCACCTCAGAATGTGGGCTACTTCTGACGCCGCTGCTGTGCTCCTCGTTCCGCCTTGATGATTCACGTAAGCCACCGCCGTAGCGTTGTCTGACTGGACCCGAACAGGCCGACTATGCAACCTCCCTGACCAGTGGGATAGGCAAAGCCTGATCGCTTGAAGTTCCAGCACATTGATCGGGAGACGGGACTCCTCCGGGGACCAGCGACCTTGGGTCAACAACCGCCCCAGGACCCCCCCAGCCGGATAGGCTGGCATCTGTCGTGACCACCATCCATTCCACGGGTAGAAACGACTTCCCCAGCCCCAAGGCCGGGGCCCGCAGCCACCAGGCAAGGGAACCTCGAGTCCAGTGATCCAACCTGATCACCCGATCTAGAGAGAATGGAGACTTGTCCCACCGCAGCAGAATTGCCGGCTGCAGGGACCGGGTGGGACTCTGGGCATAGGGAACCGCCTAGAAGATGGAGACCATCAGCCCCAACACCCTCATGCAAAATCTGAGAGAGGGCCACCGCTGGGACAGCAGGGCCCGTACTGCACGTTGGAGCGTCAACACCTTGGCGGCAGGGAGAAAAACACCTTCGCCCACTCCATGTCCAGAACCAAGCCCAAATATTCCAACCGGCGCGACGGAGTCAGTATCGACTTTGGAAGGTTGATCACCCAGCCGAAGTCCCGCAGGAAACTGAGGGTGATGGCCACACTGTCCCTCAAAGCTGAGGCCAATTCCGCCCGCAGGAGTCATCGAGATATGCCACCACTGCTATGCCCCTCTGCTGCAGCAGAGCCAGCACTGGGGCTAGGAGCTTGGTGAAGACCCACGGGGCCGAGGCCAAACTGAACATAAGGGCCACAAACTGGTAGGTCCCCTACCGCAAAACGCAGAAAGCGCTGGTGGTGCACACATATGGGCACGTACCGATACGCGTCCTTGATGTCCAAGGAGGCCAAGAAGTCTCCCTGACAAAGCGCCGCCACCACAGAGTGGACAGATTCCATTCTGAATTTCCCTGCCCTCACAAAGAGGTTGAGAGCCTTTAGGTCCAAGACAGGCCTGATCCCATCTTTTTTCAGAACCACAAAAAGACTTGAATAAAAAAAAACAAAAAAAAAAAAAAAAAAAAAACGCAGAAACATTCCACAGCGGGAACCAGAACAATCACCCCCTGATGGAGCAGGACTTGCACGGCCCCAAACAGGGCCTGGCATTGCCCCGGGGGAAGCCTCAGATTGGAGGCGAAGAACTGAACTCTATCTTGTACCCGGACTAAACTACCTCGCGCACCCAGATATCCGAGATGCGAGAGGTCCACCGTTCTCCCACCCGAATCAGGGGCGGGGGCGACCCATCATGCGGAGGACTTCTCCTCCACCTTCTCGGCCTTACGCTGCCAGGGACGCTTCGGGCCCCCTGTGGAGGCCTTAGCGGGCTGAGAGACCTTATTCAAGGAGGATTAGTGGAGGACGGAACCGGTAGAAGAGGATCTTAATTCAGGACCCACCATACATCGCAAGGCTCAGCGGAGGAGTAGTATATATACATCTTGTTCTACATATTTTTAGCGTCTATGTTTTTACTGGTAATGGTGGTGATCTGCAATTTTTAGTGGGACTGACAATGCGGCAGACAAATCTGACCCCATGTGACACTTTTTGGGGACCAGTGACATTAGTACATTGATCAGTGCTATAAAAATGCACTGATCAATGTATAAAATGACACTGGCAGGCAGGGTCGCCACTGAGGGGTGGCTTTTGGGGCTATAGCCCCAAATCTTGGGCCCATAGCCCCGAGTCTCTTACCAGGCATGGACGGCAGATTTAGGTCTGAAAAAAGGAAGCTTTGCACTCATCCCCTGCCCAGCCGCTGACACATTGGCTCGGGCAGGCTGACATCTCAGCTCGGGCGGAGCGCTCCTCTGACATCTTATCTCACCTTTTTCGGGACGGTGACATAAAGGCGCCTTTTTTGCAATGTAAAAATGTACTGCAAGGAGCGGGAGGAGAAGACCAGTTCCTACCGTCGGTGCTCTGAAATGCACCAGAAAATTAAGGTCAGTGGATGACAGCTCCACATCATAGTTAGACTGCCCTGCCATCTGCTGAAAAGAATCTGCAGGGGAGTCACTGATGTAAGAGGGGAGTAGGGACCCCAAGATAAGGATAGTCCATCCACAGTTTCTGGTTATCTCCTGTAGACCATCCACAGTCTCTGGTTATCTCCTGTAGTCCATATGCAGTTGTCTCCCCCACTGCCCTTACGCCCCTCCCACTATCATGTTTAGCCACACCCACTTTTTTCTGGCGAGCCACAAGTCTATCTCCCTGGCATACCCCTCATTCTCAACTTCAAAAGTTGAGAGAGGTTTTGTATGTATGCCCAGTACCAATTATCTTGCCTGGTATGCTGGGTAACCATTGTCCCAGCCCTGACGTCTGCAGCCACATATTCTATACATGTGTATGCCCACCCAAGCATATGACTTTCCTTACTTCGCTGATATGGCCTCTAGCCCCAGATCTTTTGGAGACCTAGCAATGCCCCTGCTGGCAGGGAAGGGGTTAACACTAGGGGGCGATCAAGGGGTTAACTGTGTTCCCTGTGTCTGTTCTGTGTGGGGGCTGGGCCTACTGGAACACCACAGAGATCGCTGCTCCTGATCACTGGGAACAGCAGATCTCCATGTCCCCTGTCAGAATGCAGATCCGCCTTGTTTACATAGGTAGGTCCTCGTTCTACCTCTGTGTACCGTGATCGCGAGTCGCCGGCGGACCCCGAGTCCGTGGGACCCGCGTCCACAGTGTCACATGCAAGGACCGCTGTACTGTACGGCGGTTCGTGCAGGAGAGCCTACCTGCCGCTGTATATATACAGTGGCTGGTTGGCAAGTGGTTAAAGTTAAAGTTCATGTGTGTGTAAATGCAGGTGTCCCAATACTTTTGTATTGTTCCTGTAAAATATTTAAAAAGCGACTGATTTCCCTTCTCGCTAGGTCCAGCGTGATTGTCCTCGCACTCAAAGTTTTTGCAGCGTTGGTCTTTCGATCTGCCATCTTAGAGTCAGAAGGTGGTTCTCACTTCCTAATCATTTACAGCCAGCCCCTACTGAACCACCGTTGTGCATGTGTGAGACTGGCCGACTGAGAGGGGACTATCCTGAAGCCTCCAGGAATGTGTGGTGTCAGATCACAGGAAGTGGAGGGTGGTCCAGGGCCATATCATCCTCCCTTAGGCAAGTAATGATGCCAAGTGTTCATTTTGAGTGAATGTCTGCTTAAAAAAAAAAAAAAAAAAAAGGACAAAATCAATTAAGAATATATTTTGAACTATAACTAGAGGCTAAACTTTTTTCTTGCTCTGGATAGAGTGACGAGAGATCAGAACACCTGTCAGATTGCCCCCTCTATTTTTCCTCATGACCGTTATCAAATCAAGAGTTAAAGTGAAAAAAAAGCCCAAATTTTGAGTGGTCAGAGAGAGTCAGTCTCTCTCTCGCCCACTGCTCCGTCCCACCTGTTGAGGGAGAAGAACTGACGTACCTTTGCCTTTTCTTTTGACGTAAAAAGGTCTACACAAGATGCCCCCCACCTTCTGACTATCAAATCGAAGACATCTTGATTTAGTTCCCAATCTCCTTCCCTCAGTGTTTTCCTGCTGAGGAAGTCCGCCATCTGGTTCAACTCGCCCTTCAAGTGCACTGCTGAGAAGGAGAGGACATTGGCTTTGGCCCAACTGACAATGCCTTCCGTCAACTGCCACAAGGACCTGCTCCTGGTTCCTCCCTGTCTGTTGATGGAGGCCACTACTGAGGAATTGTCCGACCTGACTTGAACATGCTGGCCCCCCAAGTTCCTGCTGGAAAGCTCTGAGCGCCAAGTCTACTGCTCTGAGTTTTCGCCAATTCAAGGATTTGTTCGCATCCTCTGGGAACCAGGCCAGTGCAGGGCAACTAGGAAACAGATGCACTCCCCAACCTGAACCACTTGCGTCGGTTGTGATAATTCTGGTGGCTGTCAGAACCAATTGAAGTCCTAGAGTCAGATTGGACCCCGATCTCCACCAATGCAAGGTCGCTTTGATCTTGTCCTGGATCTGCCCCAGGGAATCCAAAGACTCCTGGCTGCCGTTCCACACCCCCAGGATAAAAAGTTGCAGCGAACGGAAGGGTAACCTTGCCCACTGAACCGCCGGAATTGCTGCTGTTAGGAGTCCCGGTGCTGACATAGCCTGCCGTATTGAGATCTGAGCTTCACTCTGTAGCACCTCCATAGACGCATCCATCTTCCGAATGTTTTCCTATGGGAGGAAACTTTTCTCTCCCTGGAGTCCAACACGTAACCCAGAAAGGTGACTCTCTGGGAGGGGACTAGATTTGACTTTCCCAGCCATCCCAAACTTTCCAGGATGTCCCTTGCGACCTGTAGGTCCTGAGCCAATTTCTCCAGGGAGGCTGCAAACAGGAGCAAGTTGTCCAAGTATGCTATGACTGCCACTTCCCTTGGTGAAAATATGGGGGCGGGGTGGCCCGAAAGGCATAGCCTTGATTTGTAGGTGGACTACCCCTTCTACCGTTCTTACTGCCAACCTGGGGTATTTCTGGCAATCTTCCGCGATGGGGATATGCAGATAGGCATCCTGCAGGTCTATTGATGCCATGAAGCAGTTTGGCGGCAGGAGTGCCTTTACTGAGTAAATCGAATCCATCCGGAATTTCTTGTAGACCACTGACGCATTAGGTTCAGAATTAGTCTGAACGTTCCGGATAGTTTTCAAACCACAAATATGTGGGGATAGAACCCATTGCCGATCTCTGCTTGAGGCACCTGAATTATAACATGTTGTTCCTCTAGCCCTCTTAGAGAGGACAATAGCGCCTCTGCTTTCTCCGCACATCTTGGGAGATTTGTGACTTAAAATTGTCTTTACGGAGGGGGCCTGGAGAATTCCAACCAGTAACCCCTCCGTATTATCCCCAACAGGAACTGGTTGGTGAAAATTTCTTCCCACTGAGAGAGGAAGGCCCCCAATCTTCCCCCCACTGTAATGACCCTGTCACTGCGTCTTTTGGTGCTGTTCAGGTGGAAAAAAATAAAAATTAAAAATAAAAAAATGCACCCCCCTGCCCTTTCTTCCTGCTCCAGGTCTTCTTCCTCCCTGACTGGGGTGCTCCTGACTTCCTTTGGGGGCAAAGATGCTTTTTCGGATTCTCCCGTTTTCTGTTTAGCCGGGAAGGCCTTTTCCTGTTGGCCGTACGGTCCAAAATTGTTTCCAAATCAGGGCCGAAGAGTAGGTCTCCTGAAAAAGGGAACGCATCAAAAGCGAAGCTTTGTGGGATATCACCCTGCCAGGTTTTTAGCCACAAGGCTCTTCTGGCTGAATTGGCCAGGGCTGAGGTCCTGGCTGGCATGCAAAGGGCCTCCACTGATGTGTCCACAATATATGCGGCTCCTTTCTGCAGCATAGGGAAAGACTTCAGGATCATTTACTTTGAGGTACCAGCCTCTATGTGAGCCTTCATCTGTGTCAACCAGTATTCCATATTGCAACCCACCACTGTGGTCGCCATGGAAGGGTTTAACTTGCCGAGTGATGAATCCCATGCTTTTTTCAGTAAGGCATCCGCTCGTTTGTCCATGGGGTCCGAAAGGTCCCCCATGTCCTCGAAAGGCCAGGTCTGTGTGTCCGGAGACCTGGAAGAACGCTGCGTCCACCTTAGGGGGACTTGTTCCACACAAGAGCTTCCCCCTCCGTGAAGAGGAACCAGCGTTTAAGAGCCCTAGAGAAGAAAGATTTCCTCTCTGGGTCTTTCCATTCTTTAACCGCTTGCCGACCGCTGGTCGGCAATTGACGGCGACAAAGTGGCTCGTTCCCGCAAAACGCCGTCATACGACGGCGGCTGCGGGATCGAGCTTAGCGAGCGCGCGCTGCCGGAGGCGCGCCCACTGTGTTCGGGGAGGGCCAGGGAGCGGGTGCGGCGGCTGCGATTGCCGCCGGCTACCCGCGATGGCCCCCCCGAGCGGAGGTCCGTGTAAGTAAACACGGACCTCCGCTCTGTGTGAAGGGGGAAGGGCTGTGATCACAGCCTTCCTGTATACGAAGGCTGTGACCACTTCCCTTCCCCAGATAGTGCAGTCCCCCTACAGTTAGAACATGCCCAGGGAACATATTTAACCCTTAGAGCGCCCCCTGCAGGTTAACCCCTTCAATGCCAATGACATTTACACAGTAATCAGTGCATTTTTATAGCACTGATCGCTGTATAAATGTCAATGGTCCCAAAAAAGTGTCAAAATGTTCCGACATGTCCTCTTAAATATCGCAGTACCGCTAAAAATCGCAGATCGCCGCCATTACTAGTAAAAAATAAAAAAAAAATAAAAACCCCAAAAATGAATTCTACGTAAACGCGACCACTTTTGCGTAAACCAATCAATAAATGCCGATTGCGATTTTTTTTATCGCAAATATAAGGAAGAATATAAAATCGGCCAAAAACAGTGAAAAAAATGTTTTTTTATATTTTTTTTTGATTTGTATTCTAGCAAAAAGTAAGAAATTTGGGTTTTTTTGCAAAATTGTCGCTCTTCTTTTGTTTATAGCAGCGATCAGAAATGACGCAGAGGGGATCAAATACCACCAAAAGAAAGCTCTATTTGTGGGAAAAAAAGGGACGCAAATTTCATTTGGGTACAACTTCGCACGACCGCGCAATTTTCAGTTAAAGCGACGCAGTGCCGAATCGCAAAAAGGGCTCCGGTCCTAAAGCTGGAAATCCTTCCGGGGCTGAAGTGGTTAATGGTTTCACCAGTGCATCGTGGACCGGGAAGACCTTTCTTTTAGGCTCACTTAGGCCCTCGTACATCTGGTTGTGGAGATATAAAGCTCTCCTTTCCTTCTGGATCCCCAAGGTGTTGTGAATGACTCCTAAGAGCTCTTCCACCTCCTCCAAAGAGAGTTTGTACCTAGATGGTGTGGATTTGCCATCCCTACCCTCTCCTGACTCTTCCTGAGAGCCAGAGGTGCACTGTCAGGCTCCTCTGAGTCTCCCTTGGGGTCCCCCCGGTCCTGCCCCACTGCTAGGAGCATCCGCCGGAACAGGCGTGACCCCCTGCTGTGTTGGTGACAGGGGCCCCCAGAACTTTTGGCAACTGAAAACTCGTGAACAGAGCCTGGAAGGATTGAAAAGTGCTGGAGAGAGCCTTAACTGACGCTGCCAGGTCCGCATTTTGCTCACCCACCTGTTCCCTCACTAAAGCCTCTATACAATCTTTACAAAGGGCTTTTGACTAGGCCTCCCCCCAGGCATTCCTGCAGGATGGGCACTTTCCTAGAGCTATGCTCCTTCTCTCTTGATGGGCAGTTCTTGTCTGAGGATTTGCCCTGAAAAGAAAAGGCCAGAGGAAATAGGCGTCAGACTCTGCACCTCTTTCGTCCGGTACCCCTCACCAGCGACACACACACCAGCAAACGAGGGAACACTGGGGGTTGCCTAACCCAGAAACCGACCACCACCAGGGTCCCAGGTTCACCCCCTCCCTCCCCCACCTAAAACTTCAATGGAAGGAGGAAGTACCCCTGTGGAGCTTACAGGGAATTCCCATAGTAAGGGAAACACCACCCCTGGGTTCCTCCTTACCTGTGGGTGGCTGGTGCTCGGCTCTCCCAAAGCAGTTTGTGAGGCCTCTGCCTCCAACATCGTGCTGTTCCTGCCATTGCTCTGCCTCAGCTGTCCCTACAGCATGCAGCATCCTTCAGCTGCACCAGCCTGATGCTGTGGGCCCGTTTTCGTCCTCGCGACTGGAAGTCGGGGGACGAATGGAAGTGCCCGCCCCTTCCGCCGGAACGGACATCACACGCCATCCGGCACGGCAACAGCTCCAGTCAGCTGAATTATTCCAGGGAGGGCGCACACACTCCGCCATGCCCTCCCCAGGCAAAGGAAAAGGGAGACCACCGTCCAAGCTGCACCCCCTCACCAGGGATCATTGGAGGTGCTCAACGGTGCTGCTGCTACGTTAAGGAACTCCCCAGTCCACCTAGCAGCCTGGCACCCTGGAAGATTCCTGGAATGTAAGAGGCCTTGCCCCTTTCCCCAGGAAAAAAATAAATAAATAAATAAAAAATAAACGGCCCCAGCCTCACCAGCCACCTGGCCCTCGGTTCCTAGGGGAGAATCACAAACTGAAGGGCCAGTGGGATGGTGAGGTTAAAACCCTGTACAAAGGGGCAGTGTTTCCCATGAAGGGAGGAGCCAAGGTCTCTCAAAGGTGCCTGTTCTGAAAGACGATCATGGAAAATTCCATGCACATAAGTATCACAGCCTTTGCTCAATACTTTGTTGAAGCACCTTTGGCAGCAATTACAGCCTCAATACTTTTTGAGTATGATGCCACAAGCTTAGCACACCTATTTTTGGGCAGTTTATCCCATTCTTCTTTGCAGGACCTCTCAAGCTCCATCAGGTTGGATGGGGAGCGTTGGTGTACAGCCACTTTCAGATTTCTCCAGAGCTGTTCAATCGGGTTCAAGTCTGGGCTCTAGCTGGACCACCCAAAGACATTTACAAAGTTGTCCCATAGACACTCCTTTGCAGGAGTGGACTGACCATTGCCTGAGGCCAGTAAAGATCCAAATGAGAGGCTCTGTCACTGCACCTCAACTTGTTGCAGAGTACCTGCAGATCAGTTTATGTGCATGTTGCTCTCCTCAGCAGCCCAGTTTCCCGGTAGTCCCAGTAGATCTGTGACATGTGATGGGTCCCCCCCCCCATAGTCCCCTTTTCCTGAGGACAGAGACAGTGGAGAACATTCAGAGCGGAGAGCTCAGTGTCGGCCAGAGAACACCCCTCCGGCACAGCCCTGAATAGCGAGCCCTACGCCTCCTCTGCAGCCCTGATCTCCCATTCATTCTGTGGCCCCAGCTGGGAGGAACTATAGATGATCTTGTGTGTGGATGGATCTTGCTTTCTGAGTGCAAATATATTCCCCCCCCCCCCAGAGGTTGTGGCAACCCTGTCAGGAAGGAGATGAGTGGGAGCCAAACAGCTGCTCAAAGCAAGTAACCCCTCAGTCGTGTAACCAGCAGGTGTTACCTTAAGCCCCCAAAAATCACACTCAATACTTGCTGCAGCGCGCATATTTCTCTGGCATTAGGGCTCAAATTATGATCTTACACATATGCCCACTGCTTTCATAAAACATCCTAGTTGTGCCCTAAAGATGGCTCCTGCACGTCAGCCATCTTTAAACATGGAAGTGCTGCTACAGAAAGAATCCTGGGACTTCCTTACAAGCTATGCTGTGGTAGATGGTTAAAATGCCTCCTCTGTGCAGCTGAGCTGCAATAACTAAACAATCAGGCTCACGAAGGTTCCTGGAGCCATGGTTTACAAGCCATCAGGCACCTGACAGGTTCTCTGATGGCCTTTGAACTTGTGAGGCGTTTAGTGGCTTCCCAGCAATACCACGGTAATCTCTGAGCTTAAGCTGCAGACAAGAATTGAGCACTGGCCCATTCTTGAACATGAGGGCCCGACCACTTCCAAGTTTGCTGACGGGTCCTTCTGTAAAGCTGTGCTGCAATATGTGGAGGGTGGCTGCCACAAAAGCATGTCATCTGGGCAGTGCAATATGTAGGAGGAGCTTTCTGTGGGTGTGGCTTGAGTGTGGTAGGAGACAGTGGGCCCCCATGATCTCCTATTGTCCGGGGGCCCCATGAGTTGTCAGTCCACCCCTGCTCCTTGGTTATCTTGGTTGTGTGCTTAGGGTCGTTGTCCTGTTGGAAGATGTTCCTTCACCCCAATCTGAGGTCCAGAGCGCTCTGGAGCAGGTTTTCATCAAGGATGTATCTGTACATTGCTGCATTCATCTTTCCCTTGATCCTGACTTGTCTCCCAGTTCCTGCCACTGAAAACCATCCCCACAGCATGATGCTGCCACCACCATGCTTCATTGTAGGGATGGTATTGGCCAGGTGATGAGCAATGCCTTTTTTTAATCTTTGTTTCATAAGACCAGAGCTACTGTTTCTCATGGTCAGAGTCCTTCAGGTGCCTTTTGGCAAAATCCAGGCGGGCTGTTTTGTGCCTTTTACTAAGGAGTGGCTTCCGTCTGGCCACTATACCATACATGTCTGATTGGTGGAGTTCTGCAGGGATAGTTCTTCTGGAAGGTCCTCCTATCTACAGAGAAATGCTGGAGCTCTGTCAGAGTGATCATCGGGTTCTTGGTCACTTCCCTGACTAAGACCCTTCTCCCCCGACCCGTTCTAGGAAGAGTCCTGGTGGTTCCAAACCTCTTACATTTACAGATGGCAGGCCACTGTGCTCATTGGGGCCATCAATGTTGCAGAAAGGTTTCTGTACCCTTCCCCAGATCTGTGCCTTGATACAATCCTGTCTCGGAGGTCTACAGATAATTTCTTGGATTTTCTTGGTTTGTGCTCTGACATGCACTGTTAACTGTGGGACCTATATAGGCAAGTGTGTGCCTTTCCAAATCATATCCAATCAACTGAATTTACCACAGGTGGACTCAAGCTGTAGAAACATCTCAAAGATGACCAGTGGAAAAAGGATGCACCTGAGCTCAATTTTGAGTGTCATGGCAAAGGGTGTGAATACTTGTGTACATGTTACATAGTTAGTCAGGTTGAAAAAAGTTAATCTAGTTAAAAAAAAATATATATATAGTGATATCATATCAGTGATATGATATCACTGTTCTGAAAACATCTGGAAACTGTGTGTGAAGAAAGAAACCAGATGCATGCTCTTCTCTATGCTGTATTTTCAAACACACTATCCAGATGTTTCAAGTGCATGAATAGGGTTTCTCCCCGGTTTTAGGTAAAGTGTTCTATTCTATTTCCAGATGTATGAAGAAAAGATTGAATGTGTGAAGAACATCTGTTATGGTGCAGAACACATGTGTGTGAATAGCAGATGTGAAATGACTGACGTTTTGATTTAAAGTGATACACACATTTTAAAAAGAAGTGTGAATAAAAGATGTTGAATGCTTGACGGTTTGATTTAAAGTGACACACACACTTGAAATAATTGTGCAGAAGAGATGTGCAATGTTTGACAGTTTGATTTAAAGTGATACACACATTTTAAAAAGAAGTGTGAATAAAAGAGGTTGAATGATTGACGGTTTGATTTAAAGTGACACACACAATTGAAATAATTGTGCAGAAGAGATGTGCAATGTTTGACGGTTTCAATTAAAGTGATACACACATTTTAAAAAGAAGTGTGAATAAAAGATGTGTAATGATTTCCGGTTTGCCTTAAAGTGATACACACATTTTGCAGAACAGTGATATGGGTACTCCCGGCTTATTTATACTTTTTTGACACAGTTTGAAGATGATTTTAGAACAGTTCTATGGCCTCTAATGTTAATTAATACTTTTCAGACCCATTTTGAAGATGATCTCCATTTTTGCATTTTTTATGTTTTTATTTTTTTTTTAATATTTAAAGTTATTTCCCTGTACCCATTTCTTTGTAGGTCACTTGTCCCACCCTTACCCACATTTCCTTCCTTTTTCAGACCTCTAGGACCTTCTAGGACTATTTTACAGCACTTTTTGTACCTAAAAGTCCGGGTCTCCATTGATTTCAATGGGGTTCGGGGTCCGGGACAAAGTTCGGGTTCTGTCCGGACCCGAACCCTGACTTTGTCCCGAAGTTCTGCCGAACCAGCAGAACCCGGACTTCTAGAAGTTCGCTCAACTCTACAGATGAGGTCTTACTAATGATTTGTACAGGGGCAAAATAGTCCATACCTCTCTTAATACAGGAAAGGATTTTTCTTGCTTTGGAAACCGCAGCTTGGCGTGTGATTTTTTAATTTATATTTTTAATAAATGTGCAAAGACTTCAAACAAACTTCTTTCACGTTGTCGTTATGGGGAAAAAAAGTGAAGCGCTGTGAATACTTTCCAGATGCACTGTACTCCAAGTGCACACACACACACCACATTATCTTCAAATTTCTATTAAATATAAAAGATAACACTTCTTTAAGAAAGTAGATACCAAATATGTCAAGCTTAAAAACGGCATGCTCCCGTTAAACAGAAAAAAACTATGATGCCCTAACTTGTCAATAAGGATTACTTTAACCACCTCGCATCCGCGCCATAGCCAAATGACGGCTACAGCGTGGCTCTAAAATGCCGGGAGGCCGTCAATAGAGGTCCTCCCCTTCGGCTCACGCTGGGCGCGTTCCTGCAGGCGCTGGTGGCGCGCACCACCACACGCTGCGGGAGCATGCCCGCGGGTTGGGCGGACCTGATGTCCGCCGGAGACCTGCGATCTCCTCACACAGAGCCGGAATGGGGAACCGCTGATGTAAACACGGCGGTTCCCCGTTCTGTGAGGGGGGCATGCCAGATCTATTGATCCCAGTCACTGGGATCAGTTAGATCTGTCATGCCCCTGCCAACTCAGCCCCCCCCACAGTTGGTACACACCCAGGGAACACAGTTAACCCCTTCACTGCCCCCTGCAGGTTAACCCATTTACTGCCAATGACATTTATTCAGTAATCAGTGGACATATAAATTTCTGATCACTGTATAAATGTCATTGGTCCCAAAAAAGTGTCAGAAACGTCCGACATGTCCGCTGCAATATCGCAGTCCCGATAAAAATCGCAGATCGCCGCCATTACCAGTAAAAAAATAAAAATAATAAAAAACGCCATAAACCAATGTCCATAGTTTGTAGGTGCTATAAAACTTTTGTGCAACCCAATCAATATACGCCGATTGCGATTTTTTTTTTACTAAAAATATGTAGAAGAATATATATCAGTCTAAACTGATGAATACATTTTTTTTGGGGGATTTGTATTATATCAAAAAGTAAAAAATATTGTTCTTTTTTTCAAAATTGTCGCTCTTTATTCATTCATAGCGCAAAAAATAAAAAATCACAGAAGTGATCAAAAACTATTTGTGGGAAAAAAAAAAAAAAAAAAAAGACGGCAATTTTGTTTGGGTACAATGTTGCACGACCGCGCAATTGTCATTCAAAGAGCGACAGTGCTGAAATCTGAAAATTGGTCTGGGCAGGAGGGGGGTTTAAGTGCCCAGTAAGGAAGTAGTTAAAAGGCTTTACAGCTCACCAGATTACAGTTAACTACAAATAACGGCTCTGAAATTATTCTTCTCACTCTGAAGTTTACAGGGATGTCAAAAATGTGTTGTGTAAATGGTGTATACATACAGTATCTCACAAAAGTGAGTACACCCCTCATATTTTTGTAAATATTTAATTCTATCTTTTCATGTGACAACACTGAAGAAATTACACTTTGCTACAATGCAAAGTACTGAATGTACAGCTAGTATAACACTGTAAATTTGCTGTTCCTTCAAAATAACTCACACAGCAATCAACCACTTATCTACCGAAGCCCTTTTTTTACATTTGTTGGTTACAAGTTAAAAACAGTTTTTTTTGCTAGAAAATTATATATATATATATATATATATATATATATATATATATATATATATATATATTTATTTATTTATTTATTTTTTTTTTTCAAACATCCTAGAGAATAAAATGGCGATTATTGCAATACTTTTTGTCACACGGTATTTGCGTAGCAGCATTTCAAGCGCGATTTTTTTTGGAACAATTTCAATTAGAGGTAAACAATAAGGCAACAGTAAAAGAGGATGTTACGCTGAGTAAATAGATACCATACATGTTACAGTTGAAAATTGTGCACACTTGCGGAATAGCGACAAACTCTGGTACTTAAAATCTCCATAGGCGACGCTTTAAAAAATTTTAACGGTTTCCAGGTTAGAGGTGCAGGGGAGTTATTTTGCTAGAATTATTGCTCACAATCTGGCGATTGCGGCGATACCTCACATGTGTGGTTTGAACACCACTTTCATATGCGGGCGTGACTTATCTATGCATTTTCTTTGCTACACAAGCTCGCGGGGGCGGTTGTGCTTAAACATTTTTTTATTATTATTATTTTTTTTAGCACTGTTCCTTAAAATAGAAAATAAATTCTGATCACTTTTATTGCTATCACAAGGAATGTAAACATCCCTTGTGATAGTAAAATGTGGTGACAGGTACTCTTTATGGAGGGATGGGGGGGGTCTAAACCCCCCCATCCCTCCTTTGCACTTCACAGTACTCAGATCGCCAAAAACGGCGATTCTGAATAGTGTCATTTTTTTTAAAACCGGTGCTGTTAGCCGCCGAGTAAACCGTAAGTGACATTGTGATGCTGCTTCCGGAATTTGACGAAGGAGACCCGATCGGGGCCAATTCAGGCTTCCTTCAGGTCTCCTCCTAGTCAGCGGATGTGCCGGATCAGAGCTCCGGTCTCCCGGTGGGACGGGAGGCCGGAGAAGAGTGGCGGAATGCGGCGGGGGCCCGGGATAATGACTGAGCCGGATCGGCCGTTATCGCCGGATAACCGACCGTCCGCTCTAAAAAACGGTACCAGAATATAGCCTGCAGCTGTAGCCTGCAGGCTATATCCCGATACCTCCACTTAAAGCAGCAGCGATATGCGTTAAGTGGTTAATGTCTAAACTGCTGGCAACAACAGTGGTTACACCCCTAAGTGAAAATGTACAAACTGGGCCCAAAGTGTCAATATTTTGTGTGGCCACCATTATTTTCCAGCACTGCCTTAACCCTCTTGGGCATGGAGTTCACAGGTTGCCACTGGAGTCCTCTTCCATTGCTCCTTGATGACATCACGGAGCTGGTGGATGTTAGAGACCTTGCGCTCTTCCACCTGCCGATTGAGGATGTCTCACAGATGCTCAATAGGGTTTAGATCTGGACACATGCTGGGCCAGTCCATGACGTTTACCCTCAGCTTCTTTAGCAAGCCAGTGGTCGTCTTGGAGGTGTGTTTGGGGTCGTTATGTTGGAATACTGCCCTGTGGCCCAGTCTCCATAGGGAGGGGCTCATGCTCTGCTTCAGTATGTCACAGTACATGTTGGCAGGCAGTACAGCAGAAGACAAGTAAATTGGACAGGAGGGGCAGCATATAGAGGAACCAATCTACTCCACTAGGAGGAAAATGGAGGAGATTGGTTCCTCTAAATGCCACCCCCTCCATCCTTTCTATCCAGGTGTACAAGGGAGGCACTTGGGCCCCCTGGACCATGGGGCCTAGTTGCAACTGCAACCCCTATCGTTACACCCCTGCCAGCGCTATAGAAGAGAAACAATCCCACGACTACTATTTCCCTGCATGGAGCATCGTGTTGCCCTCCAAAATCCATACCAGACCCTCATTCGAGCATGCAGGGTAACAGGTGCCTGCATGCTTGGATAAGGGTCTGGTATGGGGTTTTGGAAGGGGGGGGGAAGCACATGCCATTTTTTTTTTTTTTTTTTTTTTTTTACATTTTGGCATGGGGTTCCCCTCCAAATCCATACCAGACCCGAATGGCCTGTTATGGATTTGGGGGGGGGGGACCCCACGCCGTTTTTTTCCCCGGTTTTTCTTTTTTTACTCATCGGTTGTTAAGAATGCAGCGGCTGGCTTCCTGGCCTGCTTCTTAGCAACCAGCTAAATATGAAAAATGCACGAAAACTGCATGCAAAAACACATAAAAAAAAGCAGGTTTCAAAATGGCAACTGCATAGATGTGAACCTAGACTAAAACAGCATTTTAGAGTGCAGGTAGTGTGAACAGGCCCTAAAAGAAGTCAAAAAAAGTTTCTGCGAATAATTGGCATGGGACCATACAATTCACAGAGCTGAAACTGCTACCTACCTCTCATCCCAACTCTTAGCCCTCATACACACGGGTGTTTTTTGACGCCACGTTTTTTGGCGTTTTTTGCAGCTCCCCATGTTATTCAATGGCCCCATAAAAACGCCAAAGTTTTTGAGCTGCAGAGGGTGTTGGCATTAGTGAGCTGTAAATAGAAGGCGGGACCAGAGTGTTCTGAGGCTGTAGCGTTTTGGACGCTAAGCTGGCAAAATGCTCATTAACGCCGTACCGACGTTAACCAGCGTTTTCAGGTTAAAAAATAACAGAGGACTGTTTTTTTTCTAAAAAAAAAAAAAAAAAAAAAAACACTATTGACGCCGATGCTCACTAACGCTCATTAACGCCGAAAAAAACACTGATCTTTCCCTGACGTCGGGCCCGATGTTTTGATTATTTTTTTGCACACACCCGTGTGTATGAGGCATCAATCTGAAAATTAAAAACTGCCTAATGTTTTGATTATACTTGCCGGGTTATTTAAATTGAAGTGTGTGATGATGGGAAAAAAGACAATGTGTATGTATGTATGTATGTATGTATGTATGTATGTATGTATGTATGTATATATGTATATATATATATATATATATATATATATATATATATATATATATATATATATATCTCCTTCATCAAAAGTTAAATGTCAGAATAAGTAGCTCCAGAGCAAAGAGGAGCTTACACTTTTTTTTCTTCACTCCAATGAACGGCAGGCCTGGTCGTTCCTGCCTCTTTGCTTATGTGAGCTATGAGGCAGAAATGACTAGGCCACCAGCTCATAAGGCTCGGTTCACACAGGGACGATCCGACTTTAGGCACGACTTTGCCAGGCAACTTCAAGGCAACTTGGAGGCAACTTCAAACTTAACTATGCCAGGCGACTTTGCCTGTAGCCAATCAGAGAAGGGAGGGAGGGGCTGCCCCAAAATAAAGTCTATTCTTTTCACTGACAAAGTCGCTTGCATTAAGATGGGAGATCCGACTTGGAGGCGACTCCCATTGAATTCTATGGGCACAAGTCGGATAGAAGTGGCCTCCAGGTAGTACAGGAATCTCTTCTGAAGTCGCCTTGAAGTCGGAGCGACTTCAGTAGCGTACATAAAGATGGCTCCCATTCACTTCAATGGGATTTCTTATGTTAAGCGACCCGGGGCGACTCAAGTCGGATCCCAAGTCGCCCCTGTGTGAACCAGGCCTTAGAGTAAAAAAAAGCGCAAGTAGGAAGTTTGGCTAGAGATGTTCTTAGGCATCCTCCAAACTCTTTCTAGCCAAACTCTGAAAGCTTTTTTTTTCTAATCCAATGAGCTGCAGGCCCAGTCATTAACCTGCTCAGCCTGCAGATGACTGGAATAACAAATAAAAAAAGAACTTGACTGTGGATTTTGGCTAGAGAAGAGTACAGAGGATGCCTAAGCACACTTCTAGCCAAACTCTGTACTTATGCTTTTTTTACTCCAGTGAGCTAAGGGCCCAGCCATTCTTGCCCTATAGCCCTCCTCTTGGTTTATGTGAGCTTGACTCGTAGCTTGCTGAAGTAAAAAAAAACAAAAAAAAAACAGCTGGATTTTGAGCTACATTCGCATGGGCGACTAGCACTGGGTGTAAAGTACAGCATCAGGAAACTGCTGATTCCAGCATCTTTTTTTTCTTCTTCACTTGTTAGCAGCTAGCTGTGGCCGCAAGCCCTCCACATTTCAATGACAGGTTGGCGGCAGCCATGGCGATCCCTGGCAGAGCCAGCAATTACCTATGGTAATCAGTGGATCCAGGAGCAATCACCATAGTTAATCGCTGGCTCTGCAGACAGCCATGGGTAGCCGCTCACAGGTGGGAAAAACAGCTACAGGAATCAGCAAATTCCTGCCACTGTCAACACTGGCGCTAATTGCCCATGCGAATAGAGCCTTATTCCTCTGCAGGACACATCATTAACTACTAAACGGCCTGCATCCAACCTTTTGTTCAGCACTAAATAAATCTGCACACTGATGGAAAGTGAAGATCAAAATGATTCACAAATTAGGCTAATCAGCGAACTGCACATTTTTGGACCACTACATATTCATATAGGCTCATCCAATTTTCAAAGAATTCATCAATCACAGTTGCTAGAATTCCTGAACTATGCACTGCTCTACAAATCAAACAGACCTTCATGGAAATGTTCAGGTGAATCAGAAACATTACGGTATTGCAAATCTTAACCTGAATATTTCAATGGAGGTCTGTGTGAATGGCAGAGAATCATGTGGGTGACAATACATGCATGGCACACATTTCATTAATTTTACATGCACTTTACTTCATTGCTACAAGTCACCACACATAGAACAAACTTTGTACAATTAACTTTAGGTAGAGTTTACACTGGGGGGGGGGGGGGGGGGGG
>BLSH010092148.1:594790-605939 GCA_018402905.1 Glandirana rugosa
CTATCGTCGCCCACAGTCGTCTGTACAGTTCGACTGGTTCTAAAAGGTATCTGTAATTCCTCATATTTGCGATAAAAAAAATTGCAATCGGCGTTTATTGATTGGTTTGCGCAAAAGTGGCCGCGTTTACGGATGGTGAGAATTCATTTCTGGGGTTTTTATTTCCTCCCAGAATGGGGTCCCTGAGCACCTAGTGTGGACCTCATACAGCTTTCACTTAAAGCGGAGTTCCGGCTTAAATATGACTTTTAAGCTAAAAATAGCCCTAGATTACTCATGCCTCGTGCAATGTAACAAAGGTATGCTGTAAACAGTGTCCTGGATTCCGTGCATGATGGTTACACAGCATGCACCTGCTGTTCTCATGCATGTGAAGTGCTGTACAATCTTGGTCAGCTTGACATGGCACTGCTCACATAACATTTAACATTGGCGTCTATGGAAAATCTTGGTCAGCTTGACATGTCTGCTGACACCCGCTGCTATCCAATCCTGTCCATAAAATCCAGATGGATGGTGACCCTATTTTCCATCCGACTGGTCTGATCGGATGGGATCAAATGAAAATGGATAAGCAGTCCATTTTCACCCGATCTCCCCATTGAGGAAAGCGGGGCTCTGACAGGTCCGTCTTTGCACAGTGAGCGAGGTTGGACCTGTCATCCACCCGCTTGGCTTGGATAAGCGGATCGATCCCTCACTGAGCAAGCGGAGTCTGCCAGATGGACAACCCCATGTGAAAGGACCCTAAGTCAGAACTAAACTTAAACTGTAAGTTCTCCTTTAGAGAAAATCTTTAAGGTGAACTTACACTGGAGCCCCTCCCCATTCCACCTGGTTTCGCTGTACCTGAGTCCGGCAATCTCTCATTCTGACAGATCACATGGCCACTTTACCAGTCCAGGGATTTGAAATCCCAGTGGCTTTCTCTCTTCTTCTTCTGCGGTGACAGGATGGGCTACGCAGGTTGTGATTGGTTGGCACCACCCATGTGACAGCGCCAACCAATTAGAATGCTCCTATACATACCTCCTGACGAGGCACGTTTAGGAGATTGAGCCGCAGGGGATTTCTAAGCCCCGAAATGGTGAAGCTTCGACCCGAGGTGTCAGAGCAGGTGATTGGCGGACTACAGGTTAGCGTGACTGAGGGGGATGGGGGGGGTGTGGAGAGGGTCTTGTGCTAGTTCATCTTACAGATTTTTCTGTAAAGTTGAGCTTACCCTTTAAAAAGAAACAATTGCAAATAGGTGGGCTTTAATATTTTTTTTTTTGCTATGTCTCTTCTTAACCACTTACCAACCGGAAGGTTTTGCAGCTTTAGGACCAGAGCACTTTTTTCAATTTTGCACTGCACCGCTTCAAATGGTAATTGCAAGGTCATGCAATGCAGTACCCAAACAAAATTTGCGTCCTTTTTTCCCACAAATAGAGCTTTCTTTCGATGGTATTTGTTCACCACTGCGCTTTTTATTTTTTGTGATATAAACAAAAAAAGGATGAAAATTTTGAAAAAAAATGATATTTTCAACTTTATGTTATTACAAAAATACAATAAACTAAATTTTAGTCATACATTTTTGCCAAAATGCATTTAGCCACATGTCTTGGGTAAAACAAAAGTTAATTACCGTATATTTATTGGTTTGCGCAAACGTTATAGCATCTACAATCTAGGGTACATTTTCTGGAATGCAGCTTTTATTTTATGACTGCCTATCTCATTTCTTGAGGTGCTAAAATAGAAGGGCAGTACAAAACCCCCCCAAATGACCCCATTTTGGAAAGTAGACACCCCAAGGAATTTGCTGAGAAGCATGTTGAGCCCATTGAATATTTTATTTTTTTGTCATAAGTGATTGAAATTTTTTTTTTTTTATTGTCACTTTTCAATCATTTATGACAAACAAATAATATATTCCATGGACTCAACATGCCTCTCAGAAAATAGCTTGGGGTGTCTACTTTCCAAAATGGTGTTATTTGGAGGGGGGGACGGGTTTGAACTGTCCTGGCATTTTATGCCCAACATCACCCACTCTTCTAACCACTTGAACCACCAAGTCTTTTCTGACACTTTTTATTTACATGAAACAAATCCTTTTTTTTGCTAGAAAATGACTTTGAACCCTCAAACAGTATATATTTTTTAAAGCAGAGGCCATACAGATTTAAATTGTGGGTGTTACAATTTTTTTTTTTCATAAAGTAATTGCGCAGCGATTTTTCAAACGCAATTTTTGGGGAAAAAAAAACACTTTTTTGCATTTTAATGCACAAAAACATGCTATGTTGCCCAAATGTTTGGTGAAATATAAAAGTTGATCTCATGCTGAGTGCATAGACACCAAACATGACATGCTTTAAAAATGACGCACACCCGTGAAGCAGCGACAAACTATATACATTTTTAAAAGCCTTTAAAAGCCTTTACAGGTTACCACTTTAGATCTGTAGAGGAGGTCTACTGCTAGAATTACTGCCCTCGATCTGACGTTCACAGTGATACCTCACATACATGGTGAAATTGTTGTTTACATACGACATGAAACTGACGCTTGCGTCCGCCTTTGCGCGCGTGAACGGGGGGCAGGGGTGCATTTTATTTTTTATTATTCATTTTGCTTTTTGTTTTATTTTTACACTGTCCTTTTCATCTTTTTCTTTTTTTTATCATTTTTATTTTTATCACAGGGATTTTAAATATCTCCTATGATAAAAATAGGTATTGTCGCATATAATTTTTTTTTCATTTTGGGATCTACTAAACTCTAGATCTTTCCCCAGCCCTTAAAGCATCTGACCACACCAAAATCAGTTTGATAAGACGCTTCCCCAATTACACAATGACGCTGTTTATATCTGGCGAAACTGAAGTCACAAAATGCTCGTAGCCTCTGGTTTCTTAGGCCATGGAGATGATTCTAGTCTTCAATCAGCTCTATGGTAAGCTGGCGGAACCACAAGCTGCATTCTCACTTTCCCCGGTGAGACAGGAGAGCCTGAGAAGACCAGCAACATACTAGTATGTCGCTGGTCCTTGTTGGGCATATATTGTAATGTTCTTTTTTTCATGAAAAAAAGAATCAATCCGTGGGTATGCCCACCATTACAAAACCTCCCTTCATCCTCCCACTTCTAATGGTGGGCATAGCCACTTTTTAAAAAAAATATACCGGAGCATAGGGGCAATCCGCCCCAATTTCCACCCACTGCCCCTATGCTCTGGTATATTGGCTCTTTTTTTAACTGTGGTGGTGAAATCACCACCAACAGCACTGGAGTCGCTGCTTTATATATGGTGGGAGCAAACGCTATTGCTGTCACCCTAAATAAATCAGCTCTGCAGCTGGCGTACCTGAAAATTAAATAAAGATTAATAAAAACAGTAACACATAAAAAAATAATATTCCTGCTAAGAATAAAAAAATAATTACATATTACATAAAAACATTGCATACCTGCAAAAAAAAACCCCACTATAATAAACCGCAACAAAACATTACAGATATGCATAAACAACAATAGAGAGAGCAATACAAAGAGAATAGAGAGAAAATTGAGATAGAAAACAAGAAACGTACAACTGTTTTTGGTTTTTATTTTTTTAAATTTTTTTGGGTTTTTAACTTTTTTTTTATTTATTTATTTTTTTTTTGGTACGCTTTTTTTTTTTTTATAACAATAAACAGTAAAGGTTAGGGTCTCCAAAAATGCGGTGACATCTTTGGAGACCCTGTGAAAGTGTGTCCTATTTCTATGTAGTGCTGTTCCCTACGCTAATACTCAACTAATGAATGGTAGCACTCGAAACAATCACCGATGCAGAGACCAGGCTGGCCCAAACAGGTGGGGCAACAATATCGGTTGTCACGCCTGTATCCCCGTCGTCGGCAGACACGACATCTTTTTTGGGGGTATAATTGGGTAGGGGTACCAGGGATGGCATGTAGATAATGCCGTCCATGTAGCCGGCTCACTGCATGTGGAATTGCAGGAGAGGTCCAGTCCGTCCTGACGCTTTGTATAGCACAAAAGCGTTCAGCAAAGCCAATTGAAAGAAGTAAATAGACACTTTTTTGTACCAGCGCCTGGATTTACGGGCAATTAAGTAGGGCGCCAATAACTGGTCATTGAGGTCCACCCCTCTGATAGGAGCTGAGTGGCGCTTTGACTGATGTATTTGTAATGATCTAAAAATGCAGTGTATCTATATCAAGTTATTTGGAATCTGCATCCAAACCCAATTATTAGAATACTGTGTCCAGTTCTGGAGACCTCCCTTACAAAAATATATTGATAAGATAGAACGAGTTCAGAGACGGGTAACAAAAATGGTGAAAGGTCTGGGGGATAAAACATATCAAGAGCGACTTCAGGAACTTAATATGTACAGTCTGGAGGAAAGAAGGGAGAGGGGAGACATGATTGAAACCTTTAAATACATCAAGGGGGTGAATAGGGTTCAGGAGGGCAGTCTTTTCAATATAAAACCAAAATCAAGAACACAGGGGCATGACCTCAAACTAACTGGAGGGAAGTTCAAAACTAATCTTAGAAAGTATTATTTTACTGAAAGGGTGGTTGATTGGAATAAACTACCAACAGAGGTTGTGAGACAGTCAACAGTAAATGGCTTCAAACATGCTTGGGATAAACCTAAATCTATAGTCCGACAACAAGGTTAATGTGAAAACTAAAAAAAAAAAGGGGCAGACTCGATGGACTACTCAGTCTTTCTCTGCCGTCACTTTTCTATGTTTCTATGTTTCTATTAAGGTTATATTGGTGGACAGAGAGGGGTTTCTCCACAACACCAGTCGCCCTTCTAATTTGGACAGCCGTGTCTGCATGAATGGAGGAAAGAATGAAAACATCCTTTGTATCCCTCCACTTCATCGCAAGCAAATTACCACATCTCAAGCAGGCTCTCTCCCCCTGACTAAGTCGGGAATCTACCAGCCGTTGGGGGAAGCCCCGGCGATTAGGTCGCACGGTGCCACATGCGCCAATTTGGTGATCAAGTAAGTGACTAAAAAGTGGCACGCTTGTGTAGTAATTGTCCATGTACAAATGGTAACCCTTTCCGAATAAGGGTGACACCAAGCTCCACACAATTTTGCCAGCACTCCCCATGTAGTCTGGGCATCCTTCCGGCTCTATGCGGCTATCTTGGCCCTCATAAACCATAAAACTACATGTATAGCCTGTGGCCCTGTCACAGAGCTTTTACAACTTGACCCCATATCTGGCACGCTTGTTGGGGACGTACTGTTTGAAAACAAGACGGCCAGCAAATTTAATCAGGGACTCGTCCATGCACACAACTTGGTTGGGAATAAAATGTGCTGCGAACGTCTGGTTGAAGTGGTTTATGAGGGACCGAATTCTGTAGAGCCGGTCAAATTCAGGGTCTCCATATGGACGATCGAGTCGATTGTCACTGAAGTGCATGAACCGCAGAATCTGCTCGTATCGTGTCCTGGCCATGGAAGCAGAGTAGACATACATGTGATGAATTGAGTCATTGGACCAATATAACCGCAATTCAGGTAGATGATGTATGCCCATGTTGAGGGTGAGGCCCAAAAAGGTCTTAAATTCGGAAACCTTAATTGGTTTCCAATTTCTGGCAAGGGACAAATGGGGATTAGTGGCGATGTATTGACCAGCGTATAAATTGCTTTGGTCCACAATAGATCTATAGAGATCTTTGGTGAAATACAGCAAAAAAAATCAATGGCCCTAAAATCAACTGTATTCACCTGAATTCCGGGTTGGGCAGTGAATGGGGGAAGTACGTGCGCTGCATCAGTGGTGGGTTGCCAATCAGGGTTTGCAAGTGCGTCAGGAAGGGCACTATGGGCTCTGCGGGCCTGTGTTCTTCGTCTTCGTGGCTGCGGGGCATTACTTGTGCTAGCCACACCAGCTTGAACTGCACTTATGGGACTCGCCACGTCACCAAGTGTTACTGCAGTGCTGGTTGTATGACCAGGATGTACTAGGCCGCTGGTGCTTGCCAGGTCACCAGAAGGGGTAGCAGCGCTAGTACTGGGTCTCTGCTCCATACGAGAGCCCTGCGGTTCACGCACCTCAGCAACAGCTAAACGGGATCTGGTATGCCTGACCTTAGCAGGGACCACCCAATCGTCAGAACTATCTGTCATGGAGCCGCTGTCGAATATCAACTCGATGGTGAGTCTGAATCTGACAGTGAGTCTTCCCCATTGCTCTCATCTGTCATACTCACAATCGTAGCCTCATCACTAGTATACCTCGGATTAGACATGGCCTCTAAATTTATAGGTACACAAGTGAGACTCACAGGCAAAAAAGTGCACCGGGTTGTCAGAGCCTGTGTCAAGTAGCTACCAAATTCACTGTCAGAATTCGCAGGGATCGGGCGTGATCTCTGCGAAGGCTGCAGATATGTGTTCTGTGAGTGGTAAGTGTCAGCGATCTATTGATCCTGCACTTGGGTGGGCTGGGCTGGGCAGAGAGGCTAAACGCAGGTGTTAGCAGTTATCTGGGCTGATCCCACTAACGCTGCGTTTTTTAGAACACTAAATCTAAGGGGGGCGCTAATATAGATCTGATCAGATCGCAGATATTGATCTGATCAGATATTACAATAATATCTAGCAGCACCTACCTAATGTGTGTGTGCGTGCCAGAGTACCTCGCTAACTGGCCCTGCCTGGTATTTACGCTGACCCTAACGCACGCTAAAACCTAACTGGGCTCACCGCCGGGCGATCGGGGGTTAAAACCTATAAAAGGTAAATAAAATAATATACGGCAGGTAATCTGATGGGGAAAAAATTTATCTAGCTAGCTAGCGTCACCCGTAACACTTATACGGTGATCACAGGTGACGGGGCAATCAAGGGGTTAAAACCTTTATTGAGTGGGGCAAGGGGGTATTTTCACCAAACTAGGCCTAATACTATCTACCCTAACACTGATTTAGTGTCACAAGGGTCACAAGTACAGCGATCGGTAAAAATCAGATCGCTGCACTATATGACACTGTGACAGGGGGTGACAGGGAGTGAAGGGTTTAACTGGGGGGGCGATCAAAGGGTTAAATGTGCCTATGTGAACTGGTGTTAGTGTGCTGTTGGTGCAACTCATGTTTTTAGATGTCTCTCTCTCCTCTCTGCAACGGAAAAGAAAGCAGAGAGGGGAGATGACATCACTTCCCCTACCTGTGTTTACATTTCACAGGTAGGGGAAGAAATCCTATTCGCCGGACGATCAACAGGAATAGACCAAAATCCATTGGTCTATTCATGTTGACTGAACGGTCCGGCAACAAATGGGACCGCTGTGGCCGCGCTGGAGGGTTTGCGCGCGCACCCTCTAGCTGTGCACGCGATCGCCAGCTATTTACGGCGATTCGCGCTTAGCAGCCCGACTGCCGCCGTGAAAACACGGCAGGCGGTTGGGAACTGGTTAAACAAAACAAACTTATTTGCCCGTTTGCAGTCTGCTTTAGAATGTATATTCTCAACACACCTCAGCACTGGAATTAATTAAGTCCACCTCACTGATTAGTTTCAGTCTCGTTTGAAATTTGTCCTTTAAAACTAATGGTTAGGTTCTAGTTAAAGGTTATTTTCATGAGTTAAGTTTAAGTTATAGGTGGCTACACAGCTGACTAAAAGATATACACTATATTACCAAAAGTATTGGGTCACCTGACTTTACTCACAAATGAGCTTTAATGGCACCCCCAGTCTTAGTCCGTAGGGTTCAATATTGAGTTGGCCCACCCTTTGCAGCTATAACAGCTTCAACTCTTCTGGGAAGGCTGTCCACAAGGTTTAGAAACCTGTGTAAGAGAATGTTTGACCATTCTTCCAGAAACGCATTTGTGAGGTCAGGCACTGACGTTGGATGTGAAGGCCTGGCTTGCAGTCTACGATCTAATTCATCCTAATGGTGTCCTATCGGGTTGAGGTCAGGACTCTGTGCAGGCCAGTCAAGTTCCTCCAGCCCAAACGTGCTCATCCATGTCTTTATGGACCTTGTTGGAATAGGAAGAGGCCATCCCCAAACTGTTCCCACAAAGTGGGGAGCATGCTATTGTTCAAAATGTCTTTGTATGCTGACACCTTAAGAGTTTCCTTCACTGGAACTAAGAGGCCAAGCCGCACCCCTGAAAAACAACCCTACACCATAATCCTCCAATCCCTAAATAATTTGGACCAGTGCACAAAGTAAGGTATATAAAGACATGGATGAGTGAGTTTGTGGTGGAGGAACTGGCCTGCACAGAGTCCTGACCTCAACCCGATAGAACACCTTTGGGATGAATTAGAACTGAGACTGCAAGCCAGGCCTTCTCGTCCAACATCAGTGCCTGACCTCACAAATGCGCTTCTGGAAAAATGGTCAAACATTCCCATAGACACACTCCTAAATCTTGTGGACAGCCTTCCCAGAAGAGTTGAAGCTGTTATAGCTGCAAAGGGTGGGCCAACTTAATATTGAACCCTACGGACTAAGACTGGGATGCCATTAAAGTTAATGTGCGTACAAAGGTAGGTGTCCCAATACTTTTGGTAATATAGTGTATGTATAGGTGTGGTTGTGCATCGGGTTCTTTCAAAACAGAGATCAGTCACTAGTGGGTTACCACCAGGCTCTGTACTAGGTCCCATGTTGGAACGTATTGTTACTGCACTAATTAATTTTAACTTTTTGAAATTTGTTCTTTAAAACTAGGGGTTAAGTTCTGGTTAAAGGTTATTTTTATGGGTATGTTGAGGTTAAGGGCAGATTTGCAATTATCTAAAGTGGATATGCAGTTTTAAAGCATCGATATCAGAGTGTGGTTGTAAAAGGGTACATTCCGAACAGAGACCAGTCACTAGTGGTGTGCAACAAGGCTCTATTTTATTTAACCACTTGCTTACTGGGCACTTAAACCCCCCTCCTGCCCAGACCAATTTTCGGTTTTCAGCGCTGTCCCATTTTGAATGACAATTGCGCAGTCGTGCAATGTTGCACCCAAACAAGATTTTTATTATATTTTCTTTTGGTGGTATTTGATCACCTCTGCGGTGACGATTTTAAAAAAAGAACAATATTTTTTACTTTTTGTTATAATAAATATCCAAAAAAAAAAAAAAAAAGATATATATATATAATAAAAAAAAATATTCATCAGTTTTGGCCGATATGTATTCTTCTACATATTTTTGGTAAAAAAAAAAAATCGCAATCAGCATATATTGATTGGTTTTCGCAAAAGTTATCTCATCTACAAACGATGGGAATTGATTTATGGCGTTTTTATTATTTTTATTTTTTTTACTAGGTATGGCAGCGATCTGCGATTTTTATGGGGACTGCGATATTGCAGCGGACATGTCGGACATGTTTGACACTTTTTTGGGACCAATGACATTTATACAGCGATCAGAAATTTAAATATCCACTGATTACTGTATAAATATAATTGGCTGTGAAGGGGTTAACACTAAGGGGGCAGTGAAGGGGTTAACTGTGTTCCCTGTATGTGTTCTAACTGTGTGGGGGCGGAGCTGCCCGGGACATAACAGATCTAACTGATCCCGATCACAGGGATCGATAGATCTGCTATGTCCCCCCTCACAGAATGGAGAACCGCCATGTTTACATCGGCAGTTACCCATTCTGCCTCTCTAACAGAGGATCGCGGGTCTCTGGTAGACATCAAGTTCGCCCAACCCGCCGGCATGTTCACGCAGCATGCAGCGGCCACGAGAGAGCACCACCGCGGCTGTGTGTGCGCGCTGGGAGTGTGCCAAGGGGCAGACGTCCATGGACGTCCCCCCAGCAATTCAGATCCACGCTGTAGCCGTCTTTCGGCTATAGCGTGGATCTGGACTGGTTAATCTGTTTTTTAGGTGATGTAACTAAAGGTTTGGTGGGTAAGGTAGGTCTTTTTTCTGATGACACAAAAGTGTGCAATAGGGTTTATAAACCTGGAGATGTCTGTAACATGGAACATGATTTGGCATTGCTGGAAGATTGGTCAACGCAGTGTAAACTACAGTTCAATGTTTCTAAATTTAAAACAATGCAAAAGAATCCCTTGGTAGAGTACAATATTCAGAGAGTAGTGTTGGCCAGAATGACCAAAGGAAAGGAAAAAGATTTGGGGGTACTTATTTCAGATTATTGCAAATAAAGCAAACAGTGTGGCCAGCCAGAAAAAGTAAATACAATTCTGGGGTCCATCACTAGAGCGATTACCGGGCAGGAGGAAGGAGGTTCTGGTACCCCTATACAAATCTATAGTTTGATCTCATTTAGAATTCTGTGTCCAATTCTGAAGAACTCACTTAAAAAAAAATATTTTGATGAAATAGAACAAGTCCAGAGAGGTCCGGAGGATAAAACATATCAGGAGAGACTTCAGGAACTTAATATGTACAGTCTGGAGGAAAGAAGGGAAAGGGGAGTCATGATTAAAACCTTTGTTTACATTAAGGGTGTGAATAAAGTTTTCAATATAAAGCTACGATCAAGAACACGGGGGCATGATATGTTATGTTTACCATAACACTATGGAGATTTACTAAAACTGGTGCACACAGAAGCTGGTGCAGCTGTGCACAGTAACCAATCAGTTTCCATGTTTTATTGTCAAAGCTTAATTGAACAAGCTAAAGTTAGAAGCTGATTGGTTAGTGTGCATAGCTGCACCAGATTGCTCCAGTTTTAGCAAATCACCCCCTACGTAATTTCATCTCATTGGCAATACTGTGTGTTTTTATTTTTTTCTGTTATTCATATGTTACTGTTCTTGTTGAACAACCTTTAAATAAAAGAATATATATAAAAAAAAAAAAATAAAATAACATGACTAGTGTTGAGCGAACCCGGACTGTAACGTTCGGGTCCGTACCGAACTTTTGGGTGTCCGTGGCACGGACCCAGACCCGGACATTTCAAAAATCGTTCGGGTTCGGTCCGGGGTTCTGCTATTTTACTCCACGTGTTGAGAAGCTGCAGGGCAGCCAATCAACAAGCGTTTCACTGGTTTGCCCTTAGAAGCCATCACAGCCATGCCTACTAATGGCATGGCTGTGATTGGCCAGTGCATCATGTGACCCAGCCTCTTTATAAGCTGCAGTCACATGCTCCTTGGGTTAGTG
>BLSH010092148.1:627000-637876 GCA_018402905.1 Glandirana rugosa
AAATAAATACTGTCACTTAAAACGAATCGCTGTCTACGCTGCCCAAGTTAACTCAAACCACGTTAGATCCCTTCGGTAACCGCACGTAGCCGAACCGGTTAACCACCCAATGCTCACCGAAGACGTCTTTATATCATGAAAACTTTAATAAGGGCCATCAACAAAGAAACCTCAATACCCCAGGAGTCAAACGATTATCCTCTTAAAATGATTCATTTCTGTTATTTTCCACAAACAAAACGGGATAATGTGGACTCTATAATAGATTTAATCAATCATGTTGTTTAAGTCATACGAGTAGACTTATACTTTGCCAGGAAAATAGATAATATCTCAGGTGTAATAGGGCAAAACAAACACCTTTTATTGTCTTTACTTAGTAAAATTCTCCTATTAGCAAACTGAGGACCCCATAACTCCAAAGAAACAACTACCGGGAATAATTTCAAAAGTACTATATTTCTGCAGAAGCCACTCGTAACCCACCAATTGGCCAAGCCGATGCACGCCAATGGCTTCCCTAGATTGCACCAAACTCAATTGAACCCGTCGCATCTGTCGCTAAGCAAAATTCACTGTCATAAATAAAACCCTGCTGCCATAGTGTCTTCCCATTAAAATGTTCCAAAAAATTTAACCAAATCAGCAAGTCCTCCTTAATCTCCAAGGTCAACCTGACATGTGATGAAGGGTTTTTTAAGCCTGAGATAGCAGTATACAACCTTCTGGATAAAATTCTCCCCATCGGCAGAACTCTTGATGCAAATGCCAGCTGACCCAGTACAAACTGCATCTCTTTTAAAGTTACTTACTTCCTTCTGATAAAATTTAACACCTGCCCAAGCTTATATAACTTATCACTGGGGAGACAAAACTCACCTGCCACTGTGTCCATTGTTATGCCTAAGGCCTCATACACACAGGTGTTTGCAAAAAAATAATCAAAACGTCGGGCCCGACGTCAGGAAAAAATCTGTGTTTTTTTCTGCGTTTTGCATCGGCGTTAGTGAGCGTTAATGAGCATTAGTGAGCATCGGCGTCAATAGGCGTTATTAATATCGGCGTAAAAAAACGCGATGTAAGCAGCATTTTGCATCGGCGTCAATGAGCACTTGTGAGCGTCAGCACTAAATATCGTTTTTTTTAAAAGACATCCCACAGATATTTTATACTCCCAAATTACCCACAAACCCCTAGAAAAGCAATAAAAAATGTCCGAAACCATGTGACGGTGCCATTTTGGTTGGAGAGAGAGAGAGAGGAGAGAGTACGTTGTCGGAGTTTGTTGGTGTTTGTTTGGAGTGTGTGTTTTTTTTGCGATCTTGCAAATCCTTCTTCATTTGTGTGATGGATCCTGCTGTCCAAAAGATCGATGAGGCAATCCTGCTCATTACCTTGCGGAGGATGCGGAGAAGGAGGCAGTTGGAGGAGGAGAGATCCAGCAGGCGACGTCGCATCTGGACCTATCCCCTGGTATCCCAGCGGCTGTCTGTGGGGTAAGTCAGCCAGATGTACACCAAGCTGCGTACACATCCAGACAAATTTCTAAATTTCACCAGGATGTCAGTCTCGCTTTTTGATGAGCTGCTGGAGAAGCTGCGCTCCCGGTTAACCCTAATGGACACCGAGATGCGGCGTGCTATTTCACCAGAGGAAAGGCTGCTGGTGACACTCCGGTAAGTAAAAAAATGTATGTAAATACGCAAATGGGTTAGGGGGTATGTTTTCATAAATTATGCGCTAATAGGGCTTCTTTAGGGGTTAGGGGACAGGCTTAGAAGTAGGTTTTAGGGAATAGGGTTAAGAAGTACGCATATGGGTTAGGGGGTATGTTTTCATAAATTATGCGCTAATGGGGCTTCTTTAGGGGTTAGGGGACAGGCTTAGAATTAGATTGTAGGGAATAGGGGTTAAGGGTATGGGATAAGGTTAGTGAATATTGTTAGTGCTATTACGCTATTTTTATTTTAATATTCTATCATTTGTATGTTATTTTAGGTTCCTAGCCACCGGACAGTTATGTGTCACTGCACCACTATTTTCTTCTCGGAGTAATGACCGTCTCAGTGGTAGTGCGTACTACATGCGTGGCAATTTGGGAGGAGCTACGTTCAGTCGAGATGCCGGAGCCCACGGAGCAAATTTGGGAATCTGTGGTTCATTTATTCTGGGAGAAGATGCAGTTCCCAAATTGCATTGGAGCTCTGGATGGGAAGCATATCCGGTTGAAGAAGCCTCCCAACTCCGGCTCCTCTTATTTTAATTACAAAAAGTACTTTTCTGTGGTCTTGCTGGCATTAGCCAATGCCAATCTAAAGTTTCTTTTTGTCAATGTGGGAGCATATGGCAGTCAAGGAGGTGCCCGGATATTCCGCCAATCTGCATTCGGACGTCGTTTGATGGAGGGAAGCCTGAACATCCCACACAGCAGGCTTCTACCTGGAACTGAACAGCCAATTATGCCCTTGCTGGTGGTCGCAGATGAGGCCTTTGGACTATCGGAAAATTTGATGAGGCCATATAGTGGCTCTGGCCTCAGCTGGGAAAAAAGAATATTTAACTACAGACTGAGCCGTGCACGCCACGTGGTTGAGTGTGCGTTTGGGTTCTGCACAGCAAAATGGAGGGTTTTGCTATCCGCTACGCAACTTGACGTGGAAAACGCAGTAAGCGTGGTCCTGGCATGCTGTGTGCTACACAATTTTTTAAGAAATAATGACAGCAGTAATGTGGAACCAGAGCCAAGCAACCCAAGTAATCGGGTACAATTTATGGACCTTCACACAACCGCATGGATCATGACGATCCGAAATTAATTTGCGTCCTTTTATGTATCACCGCATGGAGAGGTGGCATGGCAAGAAAATCATATCTAAATTTTTTTTCAAGAATCATCTTTTCTACTCTGTAAAAATGTATTTTAATAAAAATATCATGTTCAATTTAATTCTTTTTGTGTCCATGTTTCCTCAAATGTTTTACAAGTCCCTTTCATTCTGCATGGGACAAACGGATGCTGAGCTCATATATGGGCTCAGCATGCGTTTGCCCCATGCACAACAGAAAATGGAACTTTTCATTCTGCATGGCACAAGCAAATGCTGAGCTCATATATGGGCTCAGTATCCGTTTGCCCCATGCACAATAGAAAATGGGACTTTTCATTCTGCATGGGACAAAGGGATGCTGAGCTCATATATGGGCTCAGCATCCATTTGCCCCATGCAGAATAGAAAATGGGACTTTTCATTCTGCATGGGACAAATGGATGCTGAGCTCATCAATGAGCTCAGCATACGATTGTCCCATGCTGAATGAAAAGTGTTGATTTTCATTCTGCATGGGGCAAACAGATGCTGAGCCCATATATGAGCTCAGCATCCGTTTGTCCCAAGCAGAATGAAAAGTCCCATTTTCTATTCTGCGTTAGTGAGCATTTTGCCGATTAGCGTAAAAAAAAGCCAAAACGTTACAGCCTCAGAACGCGCTGGTCCAGTGTTCTAGAAAGAGCTCACTAACGCCGACGCCCTCTACTGCTCAAAAACGTCAGAGTTTTTAGAGGGCCATTGAATAACATGGAAAGCTGCAAAAAACGCCAAAAAAGTAGTGTCAAAAAACGCCCGTGGGTATGAGGCCTAAGAATTATATAGTTACTGATGGAAATACCATTTTTTCTTCTGCCAACGTTATATCAATATAGTTACAAACTGAAAAGAATGATTGTAGTAAATGAAGACACTCATCCGATCCTCCAGCTCCCATGAACAAAAATTTGGAATTCACCACCTCATTTACTACCCATTTAATAAATGATGAAAATGCTTCAAAATAGAAGCATGAAAATGAGCAGCCCATTGGCAGGCATTTGTCAAAATAAAACCTATCTTCAAAGCATATACCAAAGAGTTAAAGCATTTAGGGTTCAAAGGAAGAAGCCTAAAAGCCAACTTTATGTCTGCTGTAGCCAATAAAGCATTTTTTCCCACTAATTGCAGTTTCAGAAAAGCTGACTCAAAAGACGCATAAGTTACTGAAGATATATTTGGGTCTATCTGATCATGTAGAGAATTCCCAAAAGGAAATGAAAGATGGTGGATTAGTCAAAATTAATTTGGTTCTTTCTTGGGGACTACCCCCAAAGGAAACACCCGAAAGTTCAAAAATGGAGGAAATTCAAATGCACCTTCCATCCTACCAGCCTTCACTTCCTTAAGCAATTTCTCCCTAATCACGTAAGGAAATTCTCTAGCTGACTTTAAATGATTAAATTCGCAACCTGAGCCCTCAAAAGGAGGTAAATTAAAATCTACCAAGAAACCTTCAGTTAATAATGACGCCGTCTGCTGGTTTGGGTAAATTCAAAGCCATGGGAGCATTCTTTGAATAATCACCGGTGGTACTGCTTTTTTGAAAATTGTCTTTTTGGCTTGACTGTAATTTCCGAAAACATTTAGAAATCAGGTGAACAGCTGAACAAAAGGCACATTCTTGCCTGTATTCACAAGCATTCCTCCATTTACATTGACTGTCATTGAATGCAAAACATAACCCTTTTTTTGTAAATATTCCCTGCATTATTTGTCATTGTGGTGATCTGGCAAACAAAAGGTTGCTTTTGGGGCAAAAAAAAATTCAACCACAAACCGATATTCTTTGTACCCCACTGAAGTGACAGTTGAACAGCTAGTCTTTGACTTATCCTATGATAACCAAGAAAATCCACTGAAGCTTCTATATGCTTCAAGGATTATATCCACAAGCTGGAATAGAGCGGATATTTCTCACATAATATGCTTGCATAAATGCAGAAAGCCTGAAGCCAACTATAAAAGGACTTTAAAACTGGTTTACGTTGATAATCATCCATTTTTCCTCTTTCTTGTCGTATCTGTGAGAGAAAAATCCCTAGCAGGAGGAATTACCATTACTAAATCTATGTAGTCACCCCACCAGATTTTTTCTTTTATTGTGCCTGAAAGTTGAAATCCCTAAGACCCCTTTCACACCAAGGCATTTTTCAGGCGCTTTTGAGCAAAAAATAAAAAAAAACGCCTGAAAAACGCCCCCCAATACACCCCAGTGTGAAAGTCAGATGCTTTCACACTGGGGTGGTGCTCTTGCGGGATGGTAAAAAAAAGTCCTGCAAGCCGAATCTTTGCAACGGTGTGGGAGCAGTGTATTCACCGCTCCTATTCCGCCCCTGTCCATTGAAAAAAATGGGGCAGCGCTCCCGAAGCGCCTGAACACCGATTCGGGAGCGCCGCAAACCGACACTTTTAACCCCTGTTTAACCCCTTGTGGGGGGGGGGTTAAAAGTGCACCATCGCCACCTGAATAGCGGCGCAATAGCACCGCTATAACGAGCAGTAAAGCACTGCAAATTAGCGGTGTTTTACCGCTAACGCTCAGGCAGCTCCGGTGTGAAAGGAGCCAAAGGAGAAAGAACACACGGCATACACTCTTTACCTCTGTCCTGCACTTGGGTAACTTGAGGAGAGTCTGGTTTCTGTGAAACAATAGCAGGACTCTGAGTCACAGATCCAGTGTCATTCAGAACAGCGGACCAGACCCCTGCTGCTGCACCCCCACCTCCCCCCTCAGAAACAGCCTGAGCTGCAGTGTTATTACAAATAACCTGTATCAATTGCTCTAAAGAAGACGACAATGCTGACAGTTTTTTAAAAGCCTCGCACTCACCAATATTCATAGCTGTTATATTTCCTTGAAGCAGATGATTCAACACAGGCGACCCACACTGCACAGGAATTGCGCTGCCGGCTTACTCTGAACCTGCTTGTGATGCTCCTTGGTCTGTCCCCCAGACTTCTCTATCGTTATTTACCTGCATCCCCAGGTGAAACCCAT
The DNA here is from genome assembly GCA_018402905.1 of Glandirana rugosa. Classification (NCBI taxonomy): domain Eukaryota; kingdom Metazoa; phylum Chordata; class Amphibia; order Anura; family Ranidae; genus Glandirana; species Glandirana rugosa. Next base: position 632,866 of record BLSH010092148.1, read on the forward strand.
CTTTTCCTCATCACCATGGCAATGTTCCAACACCTTGTGACGAGCGACTCAAGCTCCGCCCACCTCTTCCTCCCTCAGAGACCTCTGTGCCTACCCGCCTTCTTCCCGGAGTCGAGACCGGCCTCTCTCTCCTAACTCCTGAGGTACGGGCGTGGCTGTGCTGAAGCTCCTACGCTGTTGGTGCCATCTCTTGCTGAGCCTTCGACCTTCCTCTTCCACTCCCTGTGTGATGCCTTCCTGCCTTTCGACCTCTGGAACTTCTTCCGCCAGGACTTCACATTCCACCATCTGGCCATTGTGCTACTGTGCTCCGACTCCGCCGCCTTGAAATGCCGGCTCTGCTCCTCCGTTGTTCCTGCCACTGTTCCTGTCGGCGTCTTCACCGGCAGGTAGGTTGGGACATCGCCGACTCCATTCATCTCCTCCCACCGCCTCCGCTCATTCCGAAAGCTGCCTCACCAGTGTCTTCATGTTGCCAGAGATATCTTCATAGAGCTGGCTGTATTATAGTTCTTCTGCTCAAGCTCTTACGACGACTCCTCTCTGGCGTCTGGCAAAAATTCCTCTTAGATTCCTCTTAGGAGGCTCCTTAAATAGCTCTCCAAATAACCTTCCAGAATTTTCTAAGGTCACCTGACCCTAACTGGCTAATCCCTATTTGAGCTCTTAAACTTCTGGAAGCTTCTTTGTTATGTGACCCTAACCCTGCTATCAGACCAACCCTATTTAAAAAAACCCTAATGCTAAAGAAATAGCTGATGCTGCGGCCCCATGAGGCGGAGGGGGGCCTAAAAAGGCTACCTCTCCCTTTTTCCCACATTCTTGAAGGCACAATCAAACTGCTAATGGTTGTTCTCACTAACTAATAATTTGAGTTACCAGTTCAGGGCACATTTCGCCTACTCAAACAATATGGATATGTATGTCAGTTGACCTGTGTGGAAATTCATTACCTAGCTACCTGTAAGTGTAGTCATATCAATGGTGCAGCCTATGCGACAACACAAGGAAAACACACTGTGGAAATTAAGACCCCATTAAGGCTACTTTCACACTGGAGCGGTGGTCGCGGTAAAACCCCGCTAGTTTTAGCGGAGTTTTACCAGCGATAGGGCTCCGCTATGCGGGCGGGAGCGCCACGCTTTTAACCCCCCACAAGGGGTTAAAAGTGCCGGCGCTCATCGCTACCGAAGTGGTGTGCAGCCGCTTCGGCAGCGCTTGCCATTCATTTCAATGGCAGGGGCGGTAGAGGAGCGGTATATTACCGCTCCTCTCACTGCCCCAAAGATGCTGCTTGCAGGACTTTTTGTAACTTCCCCTAGCGTACCGCCCCAGTGTGAAAGCACTTAGGGCTTTCACATTGGGGTGGATTGGGGGGGACTTTTGAGGCACTTTACAGATGCTATTTTTAGCTAAATAGAGTCTGTAAACTGCCTCAGTGCGAAAGCAGCCTAACTGATGACTGAGGGTTGAGGAAAGGAGCATTAGGACTCGCTACTGCTGTCAGCTAGACCTTCTGTAACTAGAAAAGGTGGGAAGATCCTGGCTTGTAATAGTCAAGTGGTGTCTCATCTATCTATCCACAGTGAATAAGTGTTCGAACTTGGCAGCAGTTAAACGAGTGCCCCAAAAATTGGTCTTGCACATTGGCCATTTGATTTCTATGTTTGTCACTTGTTCTTTGAGAGCATAAAAAACAAGATGCAGTGTGGAATTCTTTCTAGTATGTCATTTGAATACATTTAAAAGCTAAGTTTACTTTTTTTTCTAACATCCAGCTCCCCTTTGTACCAATATACCATTAATGTATCTCGGTTGCAGAAGAATGCAAGCTTTCTTTGATTTTGAGAACAATGCCTTACCTTAGCCCTTTCTAAGCTTCAGAGACTCCCTGGTATACCAACAGAGATGGAGAAACCAGTAAGACACAGGGAGGGGTTTACCATATGACCTCATTAGCATTTCTCCACGTGTGCATTTGCCTGGCTTGCCCAGGGTCCCTTCAGACAGGCTCAGGCTGCATGCATAACTTCCAGGTGCCGCATGCAGGCCAGATACCCCTGATGTAGTGCAGGGCCTGCCTGAGTGCCTACAGAGTGATTGGATAGATGGTACTATTATATAGTTTAGATAAATCTAAATGGGATTGTAGAGAGATTGCACAATCAAATTGCATAGTGTATGGCCACATCTATGCACCTCAAATTACCTAGTTATGCTTTCAGTGTCATTAATTGTTAACGGCACACCAACTACAGAAGCAAACACACATGTTCAAAACAAAAACAAAACATGTGTTCCCACTATTCTAGGTGTGAGTGGGGCCTGAAAGTGAAATTTGTGCATTTGCACAAGAACAATGAAGCTTCATTCACATCTGTGTGTTTCCAAATGCATGGCAAATGGCACAGAAAATGCATGCTTTACCATGCGTTTCAGAAACGCTGCAAATGTGCATCATGCTCGTGTTGTCATTAAATGTTAAAGGCACCCCAAGTGCAGCCAATGCACCAAAAACTGTAGCTTCTCTGGGGTGATTATTGCGTGTAGGGCAGCCCATTCAAGTGAATAAACTGCCCTAGCTATGCGTGATGAGTGAAAACGCTCCAAAACACCCAAAACAATCACATGCATGAATGTGAATTTTTGCTACGTGGAGATGTGAATGAGATCTTACAATTGAGTGCCTCCATCCACTCCCTCCTATATACTTGTATAAAGTTGGCATACACTATGCAATCTGATTGCACAATCTCTGCACAATTTCCTTTGCCTTTACCAGAACATTGGAGTAGGAGGGCCCATCTGAACAATCCATTCAAATTGTATACAATTAGGCAGGCCCTTGTACTACATAGCTTATGGGCGATCTGAAGGAGATTCTACAATCAGATTATTTAGGAAGTGGGTGAAAGGCAGTATTGTAACGAGGCAAGTGTGGTCCAGAGTGGTCAACACACCCTATCACACCCTCTTCTGTGATGCAACAAGGAAGTGAAGGCTTCTGGGAGATGACCTAACAGGAAGTAGAAGCAGAGACAATTTCTTTTTTTACTTTCAATAAATCGGGGCCAGTACAGTTACATTTGACCCTTTTCATCAGGTTATTTGTCTAGAGCGTCGAGAAGCCTTTTTTTCTATTACAAAGCATATCAAAGCACTGAGGCTTTACAAACTTGTCTCCTGCAGTAGTGAAAAATGAATATTCTTTCACTTGCTGATACTTGTCTTCTTCAATCTGAAAGCTGGCTGGTGTTCACTTATTTTGATAGATCAACGTCTGCTGTGGATTTGTCAAAGAAGTCGTGACTACTTTTAAAAAAAAAAGCCAATAGTTTGGTTTATTTAAATTTCTCAAATTAACGTAGCAAAGATAAAGGACTTATGTTTTAACAGAGTTGGTTTTATAAACAGTGGAAGAAGTTTCTAGTGCTGTAAAATAATCATGCTTAGCAGTTTCAAGCAGATACAGTTCAGTGATCTATAGAATTTAATCTTTTTTTCTGTCAAAAAAAAAAAAAAAAAAGAAAAAACCATGAATGAATTAAAGTGAAAAAATTCACACAAGTAGACCATTTGTCTTTTCCCTTTCTTTCCTAGTCTATAGAATAGAGATTAGTATAAAGGAATAATACCTCACTGAACTGTAAAAATAGGATATTTAAGACCAAGTGACAGGAAGCCTAAAATTAGATTTACAGCATTATGGCTCCAAAGAAAGTGAAGAGACGTGATTGGAATAAAAAGGAAAACTCTATCCATTTATGTTTCACATTCATCATGTAACATTTCAAGATCTGAAAACTGTAAATTATTATAACCATCTTAGTCCACAAAATATTTCTCTTGACATCAGTAAATGGTTACTAAATATTTGGATCATTCTAATAAATTTCTATAATAAACTAAAAAAATGAACCGTAACAATCTCAGGGCTCCTTTACACATGCGTTGCTCTGTGAAGAGTGATGGTTCGCTTTTCACAGAACGATGCAAACGCGAATGACCGCCAGAGAAGAGGCAATACTGCTAACTTCTAAATATCTGTTGTTTTTTTCTTTCTTTATTGACAACTGAATGGAAAAACCGTGTTGCAACCATGAGCATAGCGATAAGCTTACAGTTGCAGTGTGGCCCCATTCTCTAGAACAGTGGTTCTCAACTCCTGTCCTCAGGACCCACCAACAGGCCAGATTTTAAGTACCGTATATACTCGGGTATAAGTCGAGTTTTTCAGCACATTTTTTGTGCTGAAAAAGACCCCCTCGACTTATACCCGAGTCAGTGTCTGTGGGTGATCATTAGTTTCACATTAAACAGAGCCGGGCTGCTTCTAAGAGCCGTTCTGTGCTTTGTAACTGTGACTAAACACATTGGAATGCAGAGAATGCTGAGAGAGGTGTCAGATTCTCAGCTTGATGTCGGCAGGTGGGCGGGAGAAGCTGATGTTAGCTGTTCAGTCCTGCCCACCTCCTGATCTCCGTGAAGAGCTGCAGCTCTCTCTCAGCATTCTCTACATTCCAATGTGTTTAATCACACTTACAAGCACAGAACGGCTCTTAGAAGCAGCACAGCTCTGTTTAATGTGAAACTAAACTACCTTACTTACACTTATGTGTTCTGGCTACAGTCTCTGTGTCCTGGCATTAATATCCCTGTGTCCTGGCATTAAAATCCCTGTGTCCTGGCATTAAAATCCCTGTGTCCTGGCATTAAAATCCCTGTGTTCTGGCTCCCTGTCCCTGTGTTCTGGCACCCTGTCCCTGTGTTCTGGCCCCCTGTCCCTGTGTTCTGGCTCCCTGTCCCTGTGTTCTGGCACCCTGTCTCTGTGTTCTGGCACCCTGTCCCTGTGTTCTGGCACCCTGTCCCTGTGTTCTGGCTCCCTGTCCCTGTGTTCTGGCTGCTGCATTTCACACCCTAGGCTTATACACGGGTCAATACGTTTTCCTATATTTTTTGGGCAAAAGTAGGGGGGTCGGCTTATACACGGGTCGATTTATACACGAGTATA
>BLSH010092148.1:637886-656844 GCA_018402905.1 Glandirana rugosa
GTGTCCCTAAAATTACGGTCCTGTGTCCCTAAAATTACGGTCCTGTGTCCCTATAATTACGGTCCTGTGTCTCTGACATCGGTCTTGTGTATTCACATTCATTCCATCAAATCAAAGTGTAATTTGTCTCGACACGACGAAGATTGCTCTCTCTCAGCATTCTCTACATTCCAATGTGTTTAATCACACTTACAAGCACAGAACGGCTCTTAGAAGCAGCACAGCTCTGTTTAATGTGAAACTAAACTACCTTACTTACACTTATGTGTTCTGGCTACAGTCTCTGTGTCCTGGCATTAATATCCCTGTGTCCTGGCATTAAAATCCCTGTGTCCTGGCATTAAAATCCCTGTGTCCTGGCATTAAAATCCCTGTGTTCTGGCTCCCTGTCCCTGTGTTCTGGCACCCTGTCCCTGTGTTCTGGCACCCTGTCCCTGTGTTCTGGCTCCCTGTCCCTGTGTTCTGGCACCCTGTCTCTGTGTTCTGGCACCCTGTCCCTGTGTTCTGGCACCCTGTCCCTGTGTTCTGGCTCCCTGTCTCTGTGTTCTGGCACCCTGTCCCTGTGTTCTGGCACCCTGTCCCTGTGTTCTGGCTCCCTGTCCCTGTGTTCTGGCTCCCTGCCCCTGTGTTCTGGCACCCTGTCCCTGTGTTCTGGCACCCTGTCCCTGTGTTCTGGCACCCTGTCCCTGTGTTCTGGCACCCTGTCCTTGTGTTCTGGCTCCCTGTCCCTGTGTTCTGGCTGCTGCATTTCACACCCTAGGCTTATACACGGGTCAATACGTTTTCCTATATTTTTTGGGCAAAAGTAGGGGGGTCGGCTTATACACGGGTCGATTTATACACGAGTATATACAGTATTACATTGGGGAGATGCAGACTAGAATACTGTAATCACTGAGCAGCAAATTATATCACCTGTCATGTATTTCAGCTATCCTGCAAACCTGGCCTGTTAGTGGGTCCCGAGGACAGGAGTTGAAAACCACTGCTCTAGAACAGTGGTTCTCAACCCTGTCCTCAAGTACCCCCAACAGGCCATGTTTTGGGCTTTTCTCTGAGATAAAATAGCTGTCCAAAATACCAAGCCATTGACTCTGATTTAAAGCACCTGTGCAAGATAAAGGAAAACCTGCAAACATGGCCTGTTGGGGGTACTTGAGGACAGGGTTGAGAACCACTGCTCTAGAATATGTTGCATTCAGCAGTGATACTGCCTGCCAACTGTGACCAGGTTGATCATTTCTTTCTGTACTATGATGTAAAGCATGTTGGCTGCGACATGTGTACACCCCTGTCTGACTCCCTTTGTAGTGAGGGTAAAAATGTGGCTCAACCACCAATTTTTACTGCCCCCCCAGCTACAAGTGTAAACTAATCCTAAAGATTATCCTGAGATTATCAGACAAATGATCGTCCTTTTTTTTTTTTTTTTTGCATGCTGGTCTCCATTTTGAAAACGAATAGGTCACTAAAGTGTAAAAATTCTTGTACGACAGAATAAAAATTTGAAAGTGATGTTATGTATTGTATTTTGTATGAAAACTATACTGATTAAACGAAAATCGTACAATCTGGTATTGTACATGAAAAAAAATTGTGTACTAATGATCAGATTATTGTACGATCGCTTTGAAAGCAATATTTTGTTATGTATTCTAGGTTTTAGACCAGTGGTTCTCAACTCCGGTCCTCGGGACCCATTAACAGGCCAGGTTTGCAGGATAACTGAAATACATCACAGGTGATATAATTTGCTGCTCAGTGATTGCAGTATTCTAGTCTGCATCTCCCCAAGGTAATACTTAAAATCTGGCCTGTTAGTGGGTCACGAGGACCGGAGTTGAGAACCACTGTTTTAGACTATCACAACCAGTCAGCTAGATCAGTGTTTTTCAACTCCAGTCCTCAAGGCACACCAACAGGTCATGTTTTCAGGATTTCCATGAGTTTGCACAGGTGATTTGATCAGTTCCACTGCCTTAGTAATTACCACAGCTGTTTCATCTGAGGGAAATCCTGAAAACATGACCTGTTGGTGTGCCTTGAGGACTGGAGTTGAAAAACACTGAGCTAGATGTCAGATCAATGAAACTTGAATTCCAAATGAATTGCTATGGATTCTACAATTCTAACATTACTCTTTGCTGTGTCTGAAGGGCAATTAATTACTCAGAAATTCAGTAGCACAAAAATTCCAACAAATAAACAAATAAACAAACAAATAAACACATTTATTAACAACATTTTCACATTTATGAAATGTTTTACCTTTCTCATGTACATTCTATGCTGTAGATTGAGGAAAGAAATGGCATAGCCTAATTCTTAAAAGACAAGTGCACACTTAACCCTAACCTATACAAACCTAGTCATCCCCCAACCAGCTGTGTACCTACATCAGCATGACTGTGGTGGACTTCTTTGGTGTTAATATACAATAAATCGTTCTTATTGCTGGCCATTTCTATAACCCTCACAGATTTGCATGGTATTGTAGTTTGAGTCTGGAAACAGGTAAAGTGTTACTAAACCCAGAACCTGCATTCACTATATCTGGTCTCCCACAGTACACAGAACATGGAAATGCAATTATTTTAGTAAATATAAACTGATAAATACCTTTTCTCATCAGCAGTATATAGCAGTCTTGTGACTTCTATAAGTTCCTAGTAAAGCTTGCAGGAGGAGTTTTCATTCACCCCTGATCCTCTGTCTGGACAGTGTTGATTGGCCCTGTGCTGATCAAATGCACTCTCCCAAGAAAAGAAAACTCTCTAGCAGCATACACCAAACTGAGCATGTGCAGCCCGTCCCCTGGCTCTATAAATATTAGGTTATTTTTTGGAGACAGTGGAAGAAGAGGAAACTCAGAGAGACAGGATCAAACGGCCTTTATACACAATGCAAAGGATTAACCCCTTAGGTTCCACAGTGAGTATAACAAGCATGCTTTACTGCATATACAAACGGATTTTACTGTTGCGGGTTTAGTAACACTTTAAGTAAGCAGCTGTGTCAGGGTTTTTAGGTTAAGTTCAGGGGCTAAGGAGGGTGGGTTAGTGCACCTTTTCTTGAAACTGTTTTGTTTCTTATAATAGCCAACAATAACACAATAAGACTACCATACAATATGACCAATGGTCAGAAAATGTCACTTAAGCCTGAGCTTTTTTTAATCAGGAATAGATCACAAAAATACACAGAGCATAAACACAGAGACCTTCACTGGGTACTGACTTTGCTCATGTAGCACAAGACAAGAACATTTACTATTTTCAACAGGCTTCACACCTTTGTTTTAAATAAGATATGTGCTTTGGTTTGTAATAGCTGTATTTTGTCTGAACATTCATTGTGCCCCAAACATAGCGTTTTTAGTTTGAGCTTGTAAACACAAGTCTGGAATTCCTCATATTTATCAAGCATTTACAAGGCATCGCACAGGTCCAACCTAGCAGTTTAACATGATAAAGGAACTACAAAAGTCATTCTCAATATTTTATTGCTCTAAAGTAGACACTTCCTGAGTGCTAATGCTCTGTCCCTGGCTCCAATTTCCTGCATTATGTCACCCTGTCACATTGGAGATGTATATTGCACAGACACATTACACAACATGTGTCTACTGTGGTCAGCAGAAACCAATAAACCAAAATCATAAAAGATGCACCACTTAAAATTGTGAAAAAGGAGAGACTAATGATCGCTGCTCCTAAAATAGCATATGCTATATAGAATAATTATTATAAGACCTTAGGGCACTGACCATATTTTGGTCACAGCCCTAAGGTCTTATAATAATCAGAAACCAATGCTTCCAATGCTGGAAGCAAAGTGTTTATGATATACAATACTTTAAAAAGCTAAATGACATGGGGTTAGGGTTTACTTTAATAGAAATTCTGCCCATGGTTGTTTTTTTATTTATGTATTTATTTATTTATTTTAAGATTTGCAGTATTCAGTAGGCTTTTTGTAATATGAACACTTGCTAAAGACCACCAACAGTATTGTACAGCTACAACCAGAACTTTCATTAAAGGATATCTGGAACCAAGAACAGAACTTAAATACATTGCAGCTTACCAATTACTAGATGAGATTTTGATATGCTTTTTTCACTCCTAGTCTAGAGCTGAAGGGTACATCAAGGGGAAGTTTAGTGTATTTTCAAGGATTAGTTATTCATTAAATTGACTGACTAATAGACTCGCACTGTGAAAAGAAACAGTAAAGCTCAACCATTTTGTAGCACCATAAAACAGGAAGCAGAACCTGCATACATAAACAGCAGAGAAGGCTGCCCTCAAGTATAATTGCAAGCTAATAGAGCTTTTTAAAAAATCAACCCATACAGTCAGTAACGAAGCTAGACATTCTTTCACCTGGGGCAAAGATATAGTTGGGCACCCCCCTCCCCTGAATAGGACAGTGTCAGTAGGGCAGAGGTTGGTGTCAGTAGGGCAGTAGCGGTGTTAATATTTTTTTCTTTATTCTTTTTTAAATTATTTTTTACATTTTTTTAGAAACCCTGTTGGTGGGCTTTAGTGACGTATTGGAAATGGCTGGTCCTGGTGCTCATTTGGGGGAGATGGAGGTACTAATGCTCATTTGGGGAAGAGGGAGGTACTGGAGCTCATTAGGGGAAATGGAGGTACTGGAGCTCATTTGGGGGAAATGGGAGGTACTGGTGCTCAGTTGGTGAAGACGGAGGGTCCTGGTACTCAGTCGGGGTAGATGGGGGGTACTGGTGCTTAGTTGGGGGAGATGAGGGATCCTGGTGCTCAGTCGGGAGAGATGGAAGGTACTGGTGCTCAGTTGGGGGAGAGGGGGATCCTGGTGCTTACATTACAGGCTTTACATTTTTTGTTTGGACTAAGTATGGCCGCTGTTATACACATTAGAGGCCTCTGAGGGTGCATTTTATTGCAAATCGCGAAGGGTAGGATTTCAAAGCCAGAACATCACACCGCCACAGTGGAGGTCCATGTGGAGGTGTTATATGTGAGTCTAGTGGCATGATATTTTGTTTTTATGCAATTTTACCTGTTTACTGTATGTCCTTTTAATAAATACTACACTATGAGGCATATCTTTTGTTTATGGCCTTTGGTATTTTGGGACATATGAATGCAGCCCTACCCTGTGAAGTGTGACAATATAAGAGGAAATCCTTGCATTGAAACCTGTGGACATCCCTGTTTTCACCTTTGATGCTTCTTATGATCTGTTGTTCGGTGAGTGTGCACTGCATTGGATTGAAAGCTGGTGGACGCTGGTGATCGGCAGTTGCATTTATAATTTGTGCATGGAATGTTATTCACCTGGGTGTAATTTATCAGAGTGGTAACAATATGGGTGGTAACGCCTTCTTTTGCACTTACTGAGTGGGAAAATGGGACTTTTTTGTTTAACACAGAAGGCCTTTTTATGTTTATGTAACTCAAGTTTATTATCATCACAGTGCTGCATATTTTATGTTTATTGATCCTGGAGATGGGGGTCCTGGTGCTCAGTGATGGGAAATAGGGGGTCCTGGTGCTCAATGGGGAGAAATGGGGGTCCTGGTGCTCAGTCAGAAAAATGGGGGTCCTGGTGCTCAGTAGGGGGAGTAGGGTGGACCTAGTGCTCAGTGGGGGAGAGATGGGGTCCTGGTGTTCGGTCAGGGGAGATGGGGGTCCTGGCACTCAGCAGACGAAGATGGGGGCACTGGTGCTCAGTCAGGGAGATGGGGTCCTGGCTCTCAGTTGGGGGAGATGGGGGTCTGGTACTCAGTGGGGGAGATGGGGGGTCCAGGTGCTCAGTGGGGGGGTGGGGGGACCTGGTGCTCAGTCGGAGGAGATGAGGGTTCTGGTGCTCAGTGGGGGGGGAGATGGGGGGGTCCTGGTGCTCAATGGCAGAGATGGGGGCTGGTGCTCAGTAGGGGGGTCTTGGTGTTCAGTGGAGGGAGATGGAGGTCCTGGTGATCAGTGGGGGGGATGGGGGGTCATAGTGATCAGTGGGGGGAGATTGGGGTCCTGGTGATCAGTGGGGGGGATGGGGGTTCCTGGTGCCTGTTAAGGGGAGATGGGGGGTCCTGAGGCTCATCGGGAGGGATGGAGGGTCCTGGTGCGCAGCGTGGGGAGATTGGGGGACCTGGTGCTCAGTGGGAGGAGATGGGGTGTCCTGGTGCTCAGTCAGGGGAGCTGGGGGTCCTGGGGCTCAGTGGGGGGACCTGTTGCTCAGTGGGGGGAGATGAGGGGTCCTGGTGCTCAGTCAGAGGAGATGGCAATCCTGGTGCTTAGTGGGGGAGATGGGGGTCCTGGTGCTCAGTCAGGTAGATGGAGGGTCATGGTGCTCAGTGGGTGAGATGGGGGGGCCTAATGCTCAGTGGGCGAGATGGGGGGACCTGATGCTCATTGGGAGGGAGATGGGGGTCCTGGTGTTCATTCAGGGGAGATGGCATTCCTGGCACTCAATGGGGGACAAGGGGACACTGGTGCCCAGTTGGGGTGAGATGGGGGTCCTGGTGCTTAATGTGAGGAGATGGGGGTCTGGTGCTTGGTGGGGGAACAGGGACGCACTGGTTCTCATTGCAGTGGGATGGGGGTCCTGTGCTCAGTGGGCAGCCCCCAGGCTCTCAGGGGTTAAACAGTAGTCAATGTACCAATTAAATAAGTCAGTGCTCAGTCTGTGTGCCTATCTGGGCTGGGAGTGTCACACTGAGGTGTCCCCTTTATGGTCCTGTAGGTGCCACCAGCTGATCCCCCTAGGCTGTGGTTCACAACAAGTGCTGGATTTCCAATGAGCTAATCTCCATGGGCAACGTGGATCCCTTCAACTCCTTTCCGGGTACTACTGGATCCTTTCTTAAGCATGATTCAGACTTGCTCCCACAGGATCCTAACTGGAAGGCAGCGCTGCAGGCTGAATCCCCGTTTAGTGTCTGGATCCAGGCTCCCTGCTCCGATCAGCAGCAGTGCAGGCTCACACCGAGCAGCCATGCTAAGCTGAATCTTTGTCCAGGGTCTGGATCCTAGATTCCTCCTGCAGCAGTGGCATGGCGGTGCAAGCTCACACGGAGCAGCTGATGATGTGTGACAATGCAAGCCCAGATGTAATTGAATACAGCTCACGTCTATGGGTGATAGTTCAGCCCGATTCAACCTTCCACCCCACCTCTCAATTTGGCTCCCGGGCCGGCGGCACCCCCCTCAAATTTGCGCCCAGGTCACATGTCCACCCTGCCCTCCCAGTTTCAGCCCTATATACAGTATCTTGACTATTTACACTATGTTTATCCATGTTACATGTTTAAAGTTGAAAGTTCTGTACTTTCCCATTAAATTAACTTTTCATAAAAATGCAGCATCTGCTTTAATGACAGTCCCCAACCCTAAAGCAAAAAAAATGTTAACAAGGGTGCCACCATTAGCTGAAAAAATGAACAAATACTTGCCTTGGTCCACACTTCCTGAAAGTGCTGGTGTCATCACAATGAATCTCTGCTGCCTGTTGCTCAGGATCTTCCAAAAATGTGTTCCTGCACTGGCTAACTTTTTAAACTTTTCTAATTTGGGAGGTTGGAGCTGTCATTAAAGCAGACCTTGCATGTTCATGTTAGGTCTGCTTTATGGACTTCAGGGATGGTTCTGAAAACACGTTAAAGCAGTTGTGAACCTGACTAATCTTCAATAAAGAAATTTAGTTTATATTAATTGTGTGTTTGGTATAAAACAAAAACTTCCCTTTACGGCTTTCTCCTGCTTCGGAAATACCAGTCACATGATCGCTAGTGGCACATCCCTTAGACCCCTTTCACACCTTTTCATTAAAGGTAAAGTGCCGCTAGTTTTATGACTGTTTTCACCCTCTAATCCCTGAGAAAGACCTTTTGTAAAAGTTGAAATGCGTTGGGACAATGGTGGTGGACATGCAATCCAATTTTTAACTTGTCTGCATAAATCTAAATGCTCAATGTTTCTGCATGGTTCAGAGCATGGCTCATTATTGACCTATGACACAGAAGTGCTTTTAATGTTGTTTAATCAATAAAAAATATTTTATTTTTATAAAAAATGTGTACTTGGTTTACACTGCGTGATTTCTATTGCTGCCGCATAGTCCCATGGGAGATATCTTGTGTATAAAGTATTTCAGGGATGGAGCAGCTTTTTGGCCTATGAGTGCATTGCCACAACTTGTCTAGATTGAGAATAGTGAGTGCGGTATTTTTCTAACTTCTATATGCTGAATAGTCCATTGGCCTGCTTTGATTTTAAGCCTGGATGCCCAAAAGGCATTTGACAGGTTAAGCTGGCCATACATGTTCGCCACTCTAGCCAGGTTTAGGTTCCAAGGCCCCTTTGTTACTGCTCTGAAGGCCCTCTATTCCAACCCTACGTCTCAGGCCTAAATTACCTCTTTTACGTCCCAGACCTTCCTGATGTCAAATGGCACCAGACAGGGCTGTCCTCTCTCGCCATTATTTTTCATCTTGTGCCTAGAACCCCTAGCTGAGGCAATCCGTGCCCACCCAGACATTTGGGGGGTCCCTATGCGACACAGGGAATATAAGCTATCCCTATTTGCTGACGAAATATTACTGACTCCCACTAATCCACATATATCCCTCCCATCTCTCCATGCCCTCCTATCCCAATTCATTTTTCTGTCTGGATACAAAATGAATACCTCCAAGACAGAAGCTATGTCCCTTCATATCCCTTCTGACGACCTGACATCTTTGCAAAACTCATACCCATATCGCTGGTGCCCCCACACTCTTAAATACCTGGGCATACAGAATACCCCTACCTATGGGTCTCTATATTCAGCCAATTACATTCTACTGTTTAAGGACATTAGCAACACGTTGAAGCATTGGAATCCCCTTCCTATATCCTGGCTGGGTAGAATTGATGTTTTGAAAATGTCAATTATGCCTAAATTGTTTTGTTTGAGACTCTACCAGTTCCTATATCCATGCCTCAATTAAAAACTGATCAAAGTTTTTAACAAACTAAAATACTGCGTTGAATAGCAAAATTGCTTGATTAAAGTGTAACCGTTAAAGTATTGTGCAAATAATACAACAATAGTTAAATGTGTACATGAATATATAAAGAATATATAAAGTATGCAGCCGCTATTTATAAAGTCCACAACACAATAAGAAACTAAAAATCCATAGTCCTTTAAGCAGCGCAGCTGTGTGTAAACAAAACACCTCTAATAAAATTATAATAATATTAGTAATACAGTGCAAGTGCTAGAACAGTCCATAAAGTGAAATCTTCAGTGCATAACGAAAAAAGGACTTCCACAATTGAATCCCCCACCTGTGTCACCACGTGAATAAATTAAACACACTGAGGCTCACCAGAACATTGAGGGTTAATCAGCCCATCAAGATAGCCTGTCCAAGCACTCCATCCACTGCTTATTATATCCGTATTCCAGGAAATCTGCTTAACAGACTCTTGCTGTCCCTTCAGCTCCCCCAATGCTCACGCAGGAGACAAGCAGAAAAAACTCCCATAGTGTATCATTTAAAACACTATAAATTTTAATAGTAAAAATGCGCTTACATAAAATTGGAAGTTACAAGCAGATAACAAACATCTGAGCTGTCCTCCCCGATCCGTGGCTCGATCGTGTCCATCCACCAACTCTAGATCTCCGGGTTGTTTACGTCACGTTCGGATCGCCAACACGTTCGGGTCAGACTAGCTCCATCCAGGTCGTCGTATGGCCACGCCTTGACGCGTTTCGTCACTTTCGACTTGGTCACAAGGGCTGGCCATACGACAAACCATCCCTGCTTAAGCATTAGCTCAAATCCGCCACTAGGTGGCGGCAGCGTATCATAATGATCAAAGTCGAACTTACCATCAATTTTCAATAACAGAACCCAGTATGTGGCACTTCAAAATTTATTTCATTCCCTGAAATTATTACTATATGGTGTACAAAGGGAACTTCCTGAATATTGTGCCACCGTCCGTTAAATCAGAACAAAAAAGGAATTGTGGGAGACCCCACATACAATGGACGTTTTTTGTGGGCACACCACGAGGTAACATAAACAAGTTTATATAAAAATACAAAATATTTTATTTATACATCTCAAAAGAAATACATATACATATCAAGAAATGATAAAATGGGCGGCACAGATCTCGACCTGTCACATACGTGGACCCCCCATGTGGGATCACATCATGTGACGACACATCCATATCTGGGCCAGTAAACAGATTATGCACATATATTAGCAAAAACAACCACAGTGTATCTAACACAAAATAGTAGGAGTCAACGCGTTTCACTATGAGCTTCCTCAGGACCCCATTCATTATGTGTTAGATACACTGTGGTTGTTTTTGCTAATATATGTGCATAATCTGTTTACTGGCCCAGATCTGGACGTGTCGTCACATGATGTGATCCCACATGGGGGTCCACGTATGTGACAGGTCGAGATCTGTGCCGCCCATTTTATCATTTCTTGATATGTATATGTATTTCTTTTGAGATGTATAAATAAAATATTTTGTATTTTTATATAAACTTGTTTGTGTTATCTCGTGGTGTGCCCACAAAAAAGTCCATTCTATGTGGGGTCTCCCACAATTCCTTTTTTGTTTTTTTTTTTGTTTTTTTTTTTATTACTATATGGTAGTTCGACGATTACGCCTTAAAAGCCATACTTATAGGGAAATAATACTCTAAAATTCCCCTGAAGAGATGGGGAACAGAACAAAAACCTTATTTCCTGTCCTCCATTATTCATAATTCATAAAATTAAAACAAGCGAATAGGCAATGGTTTTCCAAACGATCATGATTTTACAACACATCCATGCACTATTCATACAATCAATAAACCTAATATATACTAAAAAACATTTAAAATAATCTAAAATTGAGTGGGGGGTTAAACTGGTCTATTCAAACAATGATATCACGCAGATATACAAGCCAATTGCCTAAATATTAATTTAATAACGTCTGAGGATGATTTTTGGAACACCTTTCTACTGGTCAACACTGACCGACCATTCACTAGAGGAAATAACATGGAATCTTAGGCCAGTCTATGGGGGATGTTGCACACGAGAGTGACACCATCCCTGTTACTCATCACATTAGCCCCTGGTCTATGCATTGCTCAAAAAAGAATTCAAGTTCAGGTCAATATTTAACCCATGCGGATTTAAAGTATCTAAAAGATGGATCCATTGTGTCTCTTTCTTTGATATTTCCCTCACTTTATTGACTCCTCTCCAATTAGGGAGCAGCTTTTCTACTCCCCAAAACTGTAGGCTGGATGGATCCCTATTGTGTACCTGTCTATAGTGTAAGGACACACTATGAAATTTGAAGCCCTTTACTATGTTTGACACATGTTCTCCTATTCTAACTCTCAATGGGCGTTTTGTGCGTCCGACGTACATAAGCCCACAGGGGCATTTGAGTACATATACCACATGCGTGGTGTCACACGTTATGAATTGTTTTATAGAGTGTTGTCTACCCTTACTCGTGGAACAAAACTCCTGACGTACACCATTAACATTCCCCGTCATTTGGCAAGCTCTGCATCTCCCACATGCTTTAAAGCCTTTCCTATCAGGCCACAATGCTGTCCCACTATTACTAATAGGGGGATTCAGTATCTTCTCCACCAGGGTATCGCCAAAACGTTGTGTTCTATATATAAAGTTCGGTCTTCCAGGGAAAACCGGGCCAAGGGATTTGTCCATTTTTAGAATATACCAATGCTTGGAAAAGATCTTCTCTACTTCCTTATACTGTCCATGGAAGTCAGATATGGAGCTCCACTCACTGTTCTTGCTTCTAATATCTGCCTTCGGTTGATTCTCTAGTAGATCATCCCTTGGGGTCTCCAATACCCTTTGAATTTCGGCATCTAATTGTTGAGGCCTATAACCTTTTTGGACAAACTTGGTTCTCACCATTCCCCATTGTTCCAAAAAGTTCTCAGTAGTGGTACACTTCCTCCTTTCGCGAGTAAACTGTCCCCTTGGAATGTTACGTAACCAGGAGGGGTGATGCCCACTACCGATCACCAGATAACTGTTGCGATCGGTCGGTTTAAAATAAACCTTAGTGGCAAGGGCATCACCACTCCTGTATTTTGTCAAATCCAAGAAATTGATCTCTGCTTCACTATATTGATGCTCCAGTTTTATGTTGTTGCGGTTATCGTTAAGTATTCCAATGAACTGCTCCAGGGATTCCAAGGAACCCTCCCAAATTAGGAACAGGTCATCTATGAAACGACGATAAAACGGCAACTTAGGTTTCCGATTACAGAATACATATCTATCCTCCCATTCAGCCATAAAAAGGTTTGCCAAACTGGGAGCAAATTTAGCCCCCATGGCAACTCCACTGAGTTGGGCATAAAAGGTGTTTTGGAACCAGAAGTAATTGTGCCGTAGGCAAAACTCCAAAGCCTTGGCAACAAACACCTTCTGTTCCATCGGCACATCCTCCCTTGTACTAAAAGCCCAATTCAGTGCTAACATCGCATCATCATGGGAGATATTAGTGTATAAGGATGCTACATCCGCTGTTACTAGATATGTAGGTTTCCCATTCTGCAATCGGATATCCTTTAGTGCCACTAGTAGATCCTTTGTATCTTTCAATTCTTTTTTACAGCCATTTTTGTGCCTAAAAGTTCGGGTCCCCATTGATTTCAATGGGGTTCGGGGTCTGGGACAAAGTTTGGGTTCTGTCCAGACCCGAACCCGGACTTTGTCCAGAAGTTCGGCCGAACCAGCAGAACCCGGACTTCCAGAAGTTCGCTCAACTCTAATTACTACTACTACTACTGCTTTTAGGGACAGATTGCAGATCTCATCCTACATTACAGAACGATCTGACTGGACTAGGTAGAGTCTACTGCTTAGAGGGACAGATTATTGTTCTAAAATCATCTTCTAGTTCTATAGGGTCAGGTTCCTGCTGTTGCTGTAAGGGACAGATTATTGTTTTAAAATCATTTTACTTCCTTTTGCAGCCCTCTAGCACTTTCCAGGACTTTTTTACAGTCATTTTTGTGCCGAAAAGTTCGGGTCCCCATTGACTTCAATGGGGTTCGGGGGTAAGGTTCGGGTCAAGTTCGGTACCGAACCTGGACTTTTTCCTGAAGACCGAACCCGAACATCCAGGTGTTCGCTCAACTCTAGTTTTTAATTGCAGACGAACCGGTGCATGGTCTGAAATTGTTAAAGTTTCAAATTTGGAGTTAAGAGTAAGATCTAGGTGGTGGTGGCCTGGAAAAATATTATCAATCCTCGAATAGGAACAGTGAAGATGGGAATAATGAGTATAATCTTTTGCACTTGCATGCACTATCCTCCATGTATCCATAAGTTGTGCTTCATGGAGACGTTTGCGGGCAAAAGCTAGGCGTTTGTGGGAAAGGCACGATTTACCCCGGGAGGTGTCAAGTTTGGGTTCTAGAGGTGTGTTCAGGTCCCCCGTGAGTATAAGTCATCCATGTGCAAAATCTAGCAATTTAGTGAGCGTAGATGATATAATCCCTACTTGGTCGTGATTGGGAGCATAGATATTTGCCAGTGTGCATGGTATGTTGCCCAGACTGCCCTTCAAAAACAAGTATCTTCCATAAACATCTGATATCATACTGTCAAATGAAAAGGAGGTATCCCAGCGGAACCCATTGGCGACTCCTTTAGCTTTGTTTATATCTGAAAGACTATACTACCATGTTGGGTAATCAGGCGAGAGGAGTTCAACTGTAGTGGTGTGGGTAAGGTGAGTTTCTTGTAGATAAATTATATCACCATGTAAGTGTTTAATTTCTCTATATAGAACAGAAGACCTTTTGCCATTGATCGCCTGACGTAGATGGGAGAGCTGGGATGTCTTCTTGCCATCCTGGTAGTTCTGGTGGGTTAATACTTAGGTCCATGCAGAAGGTTTCTAGGTCTTCCAGGAAACGTAGAATGGCTGTTTTACCATCTCTGTTTGCGATCAGAAAGCCCCATCTATAGTTAATGGCATTAGCACACAGCTTGTGAGTGAGGGGTTTTAGTGCCCTATGCCGATCCAGTGTCTCTTTTGCTAGATCAGGGAAGAAGGAGAGGTGTACCCCATTGAACTCTAGTGAGGTGGCTTCCCTTGCTTTCTGCATGATGAGTGATTCTCCTCAAAGTAATGTACCCTGCATATGACATCGCAAGGTTTTACAGAGAGTATGTTGCACGGGTGGAGGGCCCTATGAACCCAATCCAATTTAAGGGGATAATCCGCTGTGTTTCCCAGCAAGGAGTTGAAGCTTCCTCGGACCGAGGCCTGGAGATCATCATCTTTAGTGGCTTCAGGTATGCCGCGAATCCTGATGTTATTTCTCCGGTTTCTCTTTTCCTGCTCCTCAATGTTATAGAGGGCCATCCTGTGCGCAATGGTGAGGCTGCGTGTACGGGCCTGAAGATCCCTGATGGCCGCCACGTGCCGATCCAACTGGAGTTCTGACTCTTCTACTCTGCTGAGCACCTGTGAGAGATCCACCTGGACTGCCGAGACTTCTTTCTTTATGACCCTCTCTAGGCTGTGTAGCATAGATGCCAGCTCCAATTTGGTGGAGAGACCGCTGACTAGTGCTGCCACCTTCGAGCGGCGGGGATAAGTCTCTACCGCCCACAGAGCTGATAGAAGAGGTCGGTGACTGGTGCCTAGCAGAAGACCGGAGACGAGGCATGGAGTCAGCTCCATGCGGCGAGTGGCCTAGGCCATCTGCTTTTCGGGAGAATCCTCCGGCTCCATGGCCAAAAAATGATTAATGGAGTTGTTGGGTGTATCTTTCGTCGGCAGGGACTTTCCAGTCTGTTTCCCCATGGTGAAAGCTGCCGGTATGCTGCTGTAATTGGTGTGAATGTAGCTGATATTCAGTGTCGGCGACGGAGCTTACTGAATAGGCATCTTCACAGCTCCATGTGGAAACCACAGCCCCCTTCAGCAAGGCATTTGATACAGTTCCTCACAATGATATAATAAAAAAAAAGTTGTTCAAACTAGGCCTTAAACCTTGGATGGTTCAGTGGATATGCAGTTGGTTAAAGGATATATACCAGAGTGTGGTTGTAAATGGGGTTTACTTGGAGCAGAGACCAGTCACTAGTGGTGTACCACAACACCCTGTACTAGGTCCTTTGTAATCTATGTAAGTGATATAATTAAAAAGGTTGATGGATAAGATATGTCTTTTGATGATACAAAGATTGATATCCCTGGAGGCATCTGTAACATGGAACATGATTTGGCATTGCTGGAAGATTGATCAAACCAGTGGAAACTGCAGTTCAATGAAAAATAATCCCTTGAGAGAGTACAACATTGGGGGTGCAGTGTTGGCTAGAACCACATAGGAAAATTATTTGGGGTTACTTATTTCAGATGATTGCAAAATGAATAAACAGTGTTGCCAGACAGTGCGGAAAAGCAAATAGAATTCTAGGATGCATTGCTAGGTGGATTACCAGCAGGAGGAAAGAGGTCATTATTCTCCTATGTAGATATTTAGTTAGACCTCATTTAGAGTACTGTGTCCAGTTCTGGAGACCTCGCTTACAAAAAGATATTGATAAGACAGAATGAGTCCAGAGATATGTAGAAAGAATGGTGTAAGGTCTGAGGGATAACGCATATCAGGAGAGACTACAAGAACTTAATACGTACAGTCTGGAGGAAATAAGAGAAAGGGGAGACATGATTGAAACCTTTAAACACATCAAGGGGGTGAATATGTTTCAGGAAGGCAGGATTTGCAATATGAAGCCAAGTTCAAGAACATGGGGACAGGATTTCAAACTAGCAAGAGGAAAGTTTAAAACTAATCTTAGAAAGTATTTTACCAAAAGAGTAGTTAATGCTTGGAATAGACTTCCAGCAGAGGAAGTCCATCAACAGTAAGTGGATTCAAACATGCTTGACACAAACATAGGTCGTCTATATTGAGACAAAAAAGTTAACAAGCGAAAAAAAAAAATACAAAAACATGCGTAAAAAAGGGGCAGACACAATAGGCTACCCAGTCTTTTTTCTGCTGTGACTTTTCTATGCTTCTATGTTAAGGTTCCAGATTTGTGTCTTCCACAGCATTGTGCTGCCTTAGTTAGCAAACAATATGCGTAATGAATTGAGTTAACATGCATTGCATTAGGGCAGCCCATTCATTTGAATGGGCTGTCTAATGCACCAAAACACACCAAAAAGGTGCAGTATCATTTCTGGCAGTGCATTGCAACACACGTTAGGTAAAGTGCATTGGGTGCATGACACCTTTGATTTGCCTACAATGTCAGTTAGGCCCCTTACACACTGGGCAGGCTCCGTTGGAATCCGACTACTCAGCGGGGAATCTTTCCACTGATCCCTGCTGAGCAGGTGAATGGCTGATCTTCTTATGCAGAGTGGACACAGACACAGCCCTCTCTCTTCTATGGGCTGTCGGATATAAACGGATCACATGTCCGTTTACACCCGACTACTATCCGATCCACCTGATGGATGGGGAACGGATCCCCATCCATCTGTTTTTAGCAGATAGAATCGGATCAGATGTTGGCGGGTATCAAGAGATACATGTTCTTTAACACCTGCCACTCCATAAAGGACAATGGTTGGTCCAATCGGGTCTGCCTAAATAACTGGCAGGCAAACCTGATCAGTCTACCCGTGTGAAAGGGGCCTTAAAGGACCCTGGGAATAATAAAATTGAAATAATAACAACAAACTGTGTTTCTAATTAAATACCCATTAATCCTAAGTAAACCCTAACTTTCTCCTCCCTTTGTTCATTTAGCTGTTATTTTGCTGCTGATTACTTTATTTCTAGGGTTTTTTAACATGATTTTAAAACTTTTTTTTTGCTTTCACTAGTTTTGTTTCATAAGTAGTTTAGTGATGCATTAAAAATAAAAAGAAAAAGAAAAATGTCTTAATTAAATTTGAAAATAGTTTTGCAATGCTTTCTTATATAAACATAATGATTGTGACATTATAAACCAAACACATTACTTTTTATCAAGAGTCACACTAGCTAATTTAAAACTAGGGATGGGCCGAACACCCCCCATTCGGTTCGCACCAGAACATGCAAACAGACAAAAAGTTTGTGCGAACATTTGAACCCTATTAAAGTCTATGGGACCCGGACATGAAAAATCAAAAGTGCTATTTTTAAAGGCTTATATGCAAGTTGTTGCCAGAAAAAGTGTATGGGGACCCGGGTACTGTCCTAGGGGACATATATCAATGCAAAAAAAAAGTTTTTAAATTGATCGTTTTTCAGGAGCAGTGAATTTAATAATGCTTAAAGTGAAACAATAAAAATGAAATATTCCTTTAAATTTCATGCCTGGGGGGGTCCCCTTAGTATGCCTGTAAAAGGGCGCATCTCTGTGACGTTTAAAACATGCCCATAGCAAAATGACTTTTGTAAAGGAAAAATTGTCATTTAAAATCACTTGCGGCTGTAATATTTTGCTGGCTAGCGTCAACATACAAAAAAATCACTGAAAAAAATTGTGTGGGGTCCTACCCCAGTCCATACCAGGCCCTTCAGGTCTGGTATGGATTTTAAGGGGAACTCCATGCCAAAAGTAGAAAAAAAATTTACATGGGGGTCTCCCCAAAATCCATATCAGACCCTTATCCAAGCATGCAACCTGGCCAGTCAGGATGGGGGAGATGGGCGAGCGCTCCCCTCCTGAACCGTACCAGGCTACATGCCCTCAACATGGGGAGTATGGGTGCTTTGGGGCAGGGGGGGCTCTGCACCCCCCACCTCAAAGCACCTTGTCCCCATGATGATGGGGACAAGAGCCTCATCCCCACAACCGTGGGCTGTGGTTGTGGGGGGCTTATTGAAATCTGGAAGCCCCCTTTAATAAGGGGGCCCCCAGATCCTGACCCCCCATGTGAATTAGTATCGGGGTACATCATACCCCTACTAATTCACCAAAAAAGTGTCAAAAAAGGAAAAACCACAAGAGACAATTAGGGACAAGTCCTTTATAAAAAAAAATGTCCCCCCGTTGTAATCCATCATCAATCACATCGCTCACGAACCGAAAAAAAAAAACGCAACAGTTCCTCCCTAATGGGAGGGCTCTTGCCGACTTAAGTCTCTTTGCTTTGACAGTTTATTTATAGTCAAGAGCGGGGCCACCTAATGACATAACTGAATGACCCTGCCCCTCTGATGTCACATGACATCAGAAGGGGGCGAGGCCATCCACCACGTCCCTGGGTGGCCCCGCCCTTGTTGATAAATAAAATGTCTAAAGAAAGCAAGGAGGAGGAGCTGTGCACGCCGTTCTCTCTGCATGCATTATGGGGCGCTCCGCGGCGCCCCATAATGTTCACAATTTGACGAACAGGCGAATGCCCGATGTTCGAGTCTAACTCACGTGTGACTCGAACCGTGGGCCCATCCCTATTTAAAACTAACTTAAAGTGTTACTAAACCCAGTGATATAAAAAAAGTTCATCTGCCCCCCCCCCCCCCAGTCTCCACAGCTTATAAATCTTCTTTCTTTTTACATTAAAATACTGCCACTATATACCTTTTTGGATGATCTGTATGCCACGGTCTCCTGATAACCTGCACAGTTTGTCCATAGCTGTGTGTTCAAATAGGAGGACATTTTCTCTATAGTCTCTATACATGCCCAGATGTGTGGTGTCAATATCATGTGACTTGAACAGTTCAACTGAAAAAGGAAATGTACTCTCCAGCATAAGAGACGATACTCAGCATGTTCAGCTTTACCACCCTGCTGTGTATTATATGAACTTGCTTAGATTGACAGTGCAGGAGGGAAGAAGCTATGCATACAGGATAAAACAGGCTTTTTTAAACAATGCTGAGGATTAACTCCTTAAGTTTCACAGTGAGTATAACAAGCACGCTATGC
>BLSH010092148.1:663543-673772 GCA_018402905.1 Glandirana rugosa
ATGGACATTCAATAAATGTATATAAAAACGAAACACAGGGTAGACTCCTCCAAGTAGAAATCTCAACTCGCTTGGGCCTGACATTTCAAGCCCAGACATGGCTTGAAACCCCACAGGCCCTGGGCTTGGGCCTGGGCCTGAAAAGTTTTTTTCAGGCCCAAGCCCAGGCCCCAAGACCATTAAAATTACTTTAGACCCATTTTGAAGATGATCTCCATTTTTGCATTTTTTATGTTTTTATTTTTTAAAAAATATTTAAAGTTATTTCCCTGTCCCCATTTCTTTGTAGGGTACTTGTCCTACCCTTACCCCCATTTTCCTTCCTTTTGCAGACCTCTAGAACCTTCCTGGGCTTTTTTACAGCATTTTTAAGATTTTTCATTAAAATTACCAGAACCCCGGACCCGAACCCGGACTTTTTTTGAAAAGTCCGGGTCCGGGTTCGGGTCCCGGACACCCCAAAGTTCGGTACAGACCCGAACTTTACAGTCCGGGTTCGCTCAACTCTAAAGATGAACCTCCTCAGATGGGACACAAAGCAAAAATATATGTAAATAACTTACAGGTATTAATACCCTAACCACTGTATAAAAGAATGTTGTAGATACTCTTTAATGGCATTTATTTGTAAGAAATGCAAGATAAAACAGAAATCCTTTTGGAGAAAGCAGCCTGGAAAATCTCACTTCTGGAGATCTTGGGAGTAGGTAATTTTTGGCCAATGTAACCCTTTGTATTCCACCTACTACTGAGATATCTATTTTAAGTAAACAATTGGGTAGGACAATTTTGGGATCCTCTTTTAGGATCTGTGTTAGAAGAAAGTTAACTGCTTGTAAAATGCACCTGTCAATAACTACTGAATGATTTTAGAAAAGTTTCAAATTAATGTCAAACCAATGCCATCAACACAAGCCCAGGGCGCCATTTTGCTGTAGTCCTGATCGAGCCTGTGTTTAGCCTGACCAGCACCTGGAAGCAGCATAGACATCCAGCTGGGAAAGGCTATTTGGGCATTTGAGCGGTACTATTCTTGTTTGTCTTTTGATCATGAATGGTGTCAAACTAATGCCATTGACACATGCCCAGAGCCTGTTGATACAAGGCTTTAAAATACAAGTTTACTTTGATTATTTTCTCATTTTTTTCTTAGGAGTTCTTCGTTTTCTCTGTTATGTTGAATATACTTTTTTCATACCCTTCTCATGTTTCATAAGTCTAACCTGTAGTAATTAAAATGTCAGTACATCTCACAGCAAGGTCAGGTCTCAGTTCAAGTAGATAATCTGAACTTTATGCCACATCTTTATGACAACTGAAATAAACAAAAATGTATGATCCTGAAGAAGCAATGTGTCATAGGTAGGGCTAGGCAGGATGGATAAGTGTATACTATTTGAAAGTATATGTCTCCTTTAATGATTTATTCCATTTTTGGTGAATGCAAAGTTCAATATACAGTTTTAATTATAATGCAAACATATACTTGAACCAGGGAGGGGTTTCTATCATTGTAGCCTCTGGACAGAATCTCTTTGACAACCCTGTATTAGAATCACCTATATTATAAGCAGCATTTTGAGGTTTTATTGGTGAAATAACGGTATATAGAAAAGCTGCTCCCTTATCCAATTGGAACAGGCCTACTGTGCCTAATGTTAAATCCAAACCTGACTGGAACACAATGTTAGCAATACTTTATTAACTTTACAATGTTATGTCTCCTCTTTATTTTAATAACGGGAAATTCTGTAAACAGGAAAGCATAATAGATTTCTCAGAAACAGTAGATTCTTTAGTTTCTCCTCTTTTAGGAGGTTACATTTACGACTATAGTATACAATGTGGGAATCTGCATGCAGAAACTGAAATGACATAAGGCAGCTGTCAAGGTCATAAACATCACAGTAGTCTTAATGTCTCCACTCTGTTTTCAAATATAGCTGTAAAAGTCTAGATATTTATTTTATAACAAGATAAGTAAAAAAGTTATTTTCCATTCTGTTTAAAGGCTTACTCTGTCTGTTCCGATATGAAATAAAATTGACTAAATATGCCTATTCAACCTTATGATTAAACTTTTCTTGTAAACTAGTTTCTACTAACCAGATTTAATTAAATTCTCGGTCTCATTAGAATTTGTATCTATATATCAAGCTTGCCTTTAAATATGGCATCTGTTGTTCATATTGGATTGTACTGAGTTGTCTTTATGTCACATTACTGGTATGCCTTTTTAAAGTATCGAAGCGCTACAAAAAAAGAGAAATGCATCATTTTGTTATGTATGCATCTGACACTGGATTTCACATTGAATTAGTGGGGTCATGAATTACCCACTTGATGAGAAGATTGATAATGAAGTGTATTGATTTGAAAAGCAATATGCAATTCTAGATGATTCAATTTTTAACGATTTTAGATTAGAGCTTTTAGAGAAACATGTAATTGCTTTGGTTGAATGTTATATGTAGCTTTTAAACTATTTTTTATGTGGCATCTTTTTATTCCAAAATTATATTGCTGTGTTTTTTGGGTGAATATCAAATAGGATTTTTTTAAGTTTTAGGTCACATTTTCAACTATTATTATGACTTAGTATTTACATGTCTTCATCTTCAGAGGTTTATTTGAGACTCCAATGCTCACATTTTGCAGCCAAGGAAGAACATATGCAACATTATTAAATCCCTTTGTACCCCATGCCCTATTATATCAAGTATGGGATTAGATAAAAACCCAGATATTAAGATATTACAAGGCTTGGACATAACACAGCTGCAGCATTTATTGGAGGAGTGGTGGCAACCAAAGCACTGATAATGATTTGAAGGTTTTGCAACTTTTTTAGGGTATCTCTCCAGAGTGTTTGCTATTTTACATATTTCCTCTATTCATTGCAGCCACCAATTATTTGTTTAGGAAAATACAATACAGGTGATCTATCATGGGACCTTGCAAAGAAGAAGAAATAGTGAAATCTTAAATTAAATATTACTGAATAATTTAATGAAACAAATCATTGGCTGGAGCTTTGAATAAAACATGTAAAATTCTCTTTTAATTTGTGTCATTTATGAAAAGAAGAAGACTTTTCAAAAGAACTGTGAATTACATCTGCATACAGCTTGTCTTCGAATGATCAAACTGAACTCACACAAATTCATTATTTTTCTTTTATCAGATTTAAAGGGTACATTAATTTGTGTGGCATAAAATAGTAAATAAAGAAATATAAATAGCATATACAATTGCTTCACAATCCATATTGTAATTTGATGTAATTAAAATTACCTCTCCTTTTCTATATGCTGTGCTGTTATTTTCTGTAAAATTCAGTGGACACCTGGAGGCATGCTGTACAAAGTTAGTGTGCAGAAGGTCTCCATAAATGTCATTTACTTCTTGTGTGATTGGCTCACTGACTTTCCCAGAAGTCTGCACTAAGATAAAAGTCAGATTTTAGGCATACAACAAAGTGTAAAACTAAGTAAGAAATTACTCATTAAGTGCTTGAGTGCTAACCAAAAACAAAATACTGTATATAAATTAATGCAAGCCAGTCTCTCATAAAATGCTGTCATACAATTAAAATGAACATGTGCAGCCTTCAATCTTCTCCATCATAGTGTGCATAAAAGTTCCCAAAGTGTAAAAGGCACTCCACTCCGTTGCCAGTAGTGTGCAAAGCCTCAGCCGCCTCTTTGCACTCACCAGATGGCTAACATACAATAGTGTTTATAATAGCTAATTCTGTATCACCAGATAATCCTCAGTACTACAGCCTCAGGCCACAGTATTGATCTCCTCCCGGTGATCGGTTCTCTCCCTTTCCGTTTGCCCGTTGTTCGGCTCTCTCCTGACTCATGCTTATTTGTGCTGTCGTATGAAAACACCAGATGTGACGCTCCATTGTATTTTAGCCATCTGGTGAGTGCATAGACGAGGTGGAGGTTTTGTACACTACTGGTGACGGAGTGGAGTGCCTTTTACATTTTGGGAACTTATATTCACACTATGATGAGCAGATTGAACGCTGTATATGTTAATTTTAGGACTTTTTTATTGTATGACAGCACTTTATGAGAGATTGGCTTGCATCAATTTATATATTTTGTTCTTGGTTAGCACTCAAGCACTTTATGAGTCATTTCCTACTTAATTGTACACTTTGTTGCATGCCCAATTATTGGCAACACTTAAGCACTGTATGAGCAATTTCTTTGTTAATGTTTGGATATATAGTTTTATTTGTTTTTGGTTTTTTTTTGCATTATTATTTTGAGCGCTGCATAATCACTTTTTTCTTTTCATTAAAAAGTTTGCTAATCATCTTTTTCTGTGCTAGCTGCTATATTTTTTGAGTGCTCACTCAAAAAACTATTTTAGCTGTTTTTTTCAAGATTTTAGTCATCCTCTGCAACAGAAATGTAATTTTTGTTGAGGTACTGCAACTTTTCCCATCAGAACACTGAGAATGCACAAGCTAATTATAATGAGCCATTCACTTCCATTCAGAATCAGTATCCAAAGTAAATGGTCAAAAAAACTGTTTTTTTGAGAGTAGAAGCAAGTGGGAATCTGCATCAAAGTTTGTTAAAATCCTTGCAATGTACATTGATCACCTAGTGGGGATTGTTTTGTTCTCAACAAAAGTGGAGTTACTTGCTCCCCCCCCCCCCAATGTGTGCTCACACAGAAAGACTCTTGCTATGGAGGCACCTGTACGTGCTCGCTTCTGAACCCTGCTCTGTGTGTCCATAAGACACACTTAGCAGGGATCGTCCCCCTCCCCACTCCCTCCTCACTTGCTCTAATTGACAGCAGTGTGATCTGAGCCAATGAGGAGAGAGAGAGCCTCGGCCTTCATGCACATTGCTGGATCAAATTGGGCTCAGGTATGTATTAAAGGGTTCTGCGGGTGGAGCTGCATGCAGAAGGTTTTTTTACCTTACTGCATATAATCCAGTAACGTAAAAAACCTTCTGCCTTTACAACCACTCCACCCAAAAGGAGAAGCTCCACTTGTCTGCCCCCCCCCCCCCCTCCGCTGCCACATTTGGCACTTTTTGGGGGAGAGTGGGTAACTGTTTTTTTTTCGCTACGGCAAACTCAGCTGGAAATTCAGGCTCCCTCCTCATTCCCCTGCAGCCAGCCCAGTAACAGAGTGCAGTGCGCTTCGCGCATGCACATTAGGGAACTGGCTGTGAAGCCGGAAGGCTTTACTGCCGGCTTACTTTAGTGGAAATGGCAGCGGCAGCACCAGATAGCTGATTGAAAAATCGGCTTGGATGAGGACACCACTAGATTCCTGGACAGGTATCCCAATATTAAAAGTCAGCAGCTACAGTATTTGTAGCTGCTGACATTAATTGTTTTTTCTGAAGGAGCCTGGAATTCCTTCATAAAGAAGCCAGTAAAGAGCATGCAAATAAAAATAACTAAACACAGGGATGGCTCTCTAATTAGGCAAATTAGGCGGTTGCCTAAGGCCTCTCACTCACAGGAGCCTCTTGCCTAATTGTAGAGCCGACTCTGCTGACAACAATGCCTGCTGCGGTGCTGCTCTCTGGTCTACTGAGTGCTAATGATGCCTGTAAGCTCCAAGGCCAGGCAGTGGAGAGAGAGGACGGAGCTCTGGCTATGTCCAGGGGAGGAGGTGGAACCAGTACTGTGTTGTCCGGGCGAGGAGAATGGGAGGAGACTCATTCCAACAGCCGGAGCTGCTCTGGAGGCGCATATCTCCCCCCGTCATCCCTCACTGGAGCAATCCCCACACACCCGGAGGAGGCATCTGACAAGAAGTGGTGAGGAGTGGAATAGGAGGGTCTCGCCAGGGAGGAGGCCTCGCCAGGGCTGGATTAAGCCGATGGAAGGAGGAGGTAGGAAAGAAGAGGTGTCTAAGCTGCCCCTCTCCAGCTACCACCAGCATGAGGGAGAGCCAGGCCCCCCATCCCTGCTCCTCCAGCATCCCTCAGCCACAGCCACCAGCCTTTATATCCACCCCCTACCCCATCCCCTCCACTCCCTTCCTCCTGATCATCAGTGCCACACACACAAGGACAGCTCTGTCTTCTGCCAGTGTGCCAACTTGTGATTGACAGCCCCTGACCCCTCCCTCCACCCCACCCTCGTACCTGCCTATGCAGGGCTCCACTGTGGGGCCGGGAGGTCCAAGCTCAGTCCAGTGCTGACTCTCAGCCATGATGGGCCAGGCACTCCATATCCTGTGCTGGCACTGCCTGCTGATTGGTTTCTCCACTGCTATCTGCCTCACTAACACCAGAACCGAGGTAGAGAACACTGATGCCAGCACTGTGAAAGAGAGCACTGACATCAGCACCGAGATAGAGAGCACCGACACCAGCACTGAGATAGAGAGCACTGACACCAGCACTGAGATAGAGAGCACTGACACCAGCACTGAGATAGAGAGCACTGACACCAGCACCGAGATAGAGAACCCTGACACCAGTACTGAGATAGAGAGCACTGACACCAGCACCAAGATAGACCACTGACACCAGCACTGAGATAGAGAGCACTAACACTAGCACTGAGATAGAGAACTGACACCAGCACCAAGATAGAGAACATTGACACCAGCACCGAAATAGAGGACACTGACACCAGCACTGAGATAGAGAGCACTGACACCCGCACTGATATAGAGAGCACTGACACCAGTACTGAGATAGAGAGCAATGACAGCAGCACCGAGATAGAGGACACTGACACCAGCACTGTGATAGAGGACACTGACACCAGCACAGAGATCGAGAGCACTGACACCAGCACTGAGATAGAGAGCACTGACACCAGCACAGAGATCGAGAGCACTGACACCAGCACCGATATAGAGAGCACTGACATCAGTACTGAGATAGAGAGAACTGACACCAACACTAAGATAGAGAGCACTGACAGCAGCACCGAGATAGAGGACACTGACACCAGCACTGAGATAGAGGACACTGACACCAGCACTGAGATCGAAAGCACTGACACCAGCACTGAGATAGAGAGCACTGACACCAGCACTGAGATAGAGGATACCGATTACAGCACTGAGATAGAGGACACCGACTCCAGCACTGAGATAGAGGACACTGACACTAGCACTGAGATAGAGAGCACTGAGATAAAGGACACTGACACCAGCACTGATATAGAGAGAACTGACACCAGCACCGAGATAGAGGACACTGACACCAGCACCGAGATAGAGGACACTGACACCAGCACTGAGATAGAGAGAACTGACACTGGCACAGAGATACTGAGCATTGACACGTCACTTTAAAGTTCTTAATATATGCAGTTTATACAGTTAATTTTTTTATTGCGTAAATTATTTTTCCCATTATGGGCATGAGTGGGGCCTCATGTCTAGGTTTTGCC
Source organism: Glandirana rugosa (assembly GCA_018402905.1). Taxonomy (NCBI): domain Eukaryota; kingdom Metazoa; phylum Chordata; class Amphibia; order Anura; family Ranidae; genus Glandirana; species Glandirana rugosa. The sequence continues at coordinate 670,945 of BLSH010092148.1, forward strand.
TAAGGCCTCACAAAGTCTAGAGCCACCTCTGACTAAACATATAATCAAAACAGTTTGATTTCAAGAAATGATAGCCTACAAAATAAATATTCCAAATATATTTATTCATTTAGCTATTAGCCAATGATTTCCAAATCTAAAAGGAAAGTGACACAAAATGATATCCGTATTTTCCAAAAATAATCCATACACATCAATTACTTAACCAGGTGCCTTTTATAGCAATGTTTGATTTTTTTTTATGCTCAAATCTGCATTTTTGGTTATAAAGTTGCCTAAAAACTCTAGAACATAATGTGTTTTCTGAAAGCAAAGCCCCTGTTCAATAAAAATATGGTTGTTGCAAGTTTTTATGTTACACAATATTTGCACAACTGTTTATCAAATGCCTATTTTCAGGAAGAAATATACTAAAATGAATTTTAGTGCAAACTCACACAGTATAATACACATTTTTTTTTCCCGTAAATTAAAAAGAAGGGGTTGCATCAAGTAAATAGATACCAAACATGTCAAGCTGTTTTAAACCCTTCACTTTGTGAACATGCAGTATTTAGTATGTTCAAAGAGGAAAAAGTAGTTAATGGCTCTGTAAATAAATTTGTTTAACGACTTCCCTACCACTGTATGCAGAATGACGGCTGGGAAGTGGTTGCGTTATCCTGACTGGGAGTCATATGACATCCAGCAGCATAACAAGCAGACAAGTGCCAGTCTGACACACCGCATCTCTGATCTAGGTAAAGAGCTTCTGTCCAAAGTGCTTTACCATGTGATCAGCTGTGATGAATCATGGCTGATCACAGTGTAAACAGTGTATCGGCTTTTCCTCAACTCGCATCTGCAGACATGAGTAGATGAGAGCCGATTGGTGGCTCTCCTGACGGGGGGGGGGGGTTTGCGCTGATTGTTTATCAGTGCAGAAGCCCCACCATGGATCGCCACCCTGGACCACCAAGGAGCCCACCCAGGATTGCCAGGAAGCCCAACCAGGGATCACCAGGGAAAGCCCACCCAGGACCACCAGGGAGCCGATCAGGGAGCCCACCCTAACCACCAGGGAGCCCACCCTCTAGACCACCAGGTAAGGGGCACAATGCCCAACATGGATGGCACTCAGTGCCTATTTCAGATGCCACCCAGAACAACCAGGGAATGCACATCTTACAGTGCCCTCTATCAGTGCCACCTATCAGTGCCCACCAGTGCCACCTATCAGTGCCCACCAGTGCCACTCATCAGTGCCCAGTGCCACCTATCAGTGCCCATCAGTGCTGCCTATGAGTGCCCATTAATGCTGCTTATCAGTGCCCATCAGTGCTGCATATCAGGACCACCTATCAGTGCCCGTCAGTGCTGTTTATCGGTGCCGCCTATCAGTGCCCATCAGTGCTGCATATAAGTGCCTCATCAACAGTGCTCATCAGTGCCACCTCATCAGTGCTAATCAGTACTGCCTCATCAGTGCCTGTCAGTGATGGAGAAAATGTACTTATTTACAAAGTTTTGTGACAGGACCAGAGAAAAACTTTTTTTCAAATTTTTAAAACCCAAAAATGCAAAAAAATAAGAGGTGAGCAAATATCACCAAAAGAAAGCTGAAAATGGGTCTGGGCGGGAAGGAGGGGATGACGACTGCCTGGTATTGAAGTGGCTAATGAAATTATTTCACACTGTGTTTTTTTGAGGCCCCAAAGTCCTCCATGAGCTCCTGAGCCTCTCCTTTTACCCCTGACTTCGGTTTGTTTACAACAGGCAGTGCACATTCGTTTTGGTCATGTGCACTTGATTATGCACAGCACAAATTCCATAATCTTTAGTCCCTGGTCCATCTCGGAAGCAAGCAAGTGGGGCTGGCTATGTTCCTATGGTACTATGGAGAATGAATGCAGCCACCCTCTAACAGGAAGAAGGATCACAGCAGAAAAAAAGGATCTGGAGGAGGCTAATAGCATTAGAAGTATTTTTTTAAAGTTAATACATACCTGAATAATTTTTTTTTTCTAGTATTTCAATACATAAAGTAAATTGACCTGTCTTGCAGTTCTCTCATTGTAAGTGCTCTAAACTTGCATGCACTGCTTTTAATATGTTCCTACGTGTATGTATGGTCAGGCAGAACAATCACAGGAGAACTGGAGCTGGATTTTGGATTTAACTGAAGGACATCATAGAGTTCATGTATGACTTAAATTATTGCCTTGCTGCACATAGCACCAGTAAAGTTATTTCCTTGGAGATGACCTATAAATTAGTGTGATAAACCTTATGTTCTTCAGTATTCTGGAAGCTAATGTTGTTCCCACCAGTGTCTTTTTTTCCACAGAGTATAAAAGTCTTTATGGGGTAAAGGGTCAGACGTCACAGACCTCTGCTCTAAAAAAAGGCCTACAGCTCTGAGGCAGTGCCTAAGGACATGATTCTGTCTGAGGTTTGTGCTGTTCCTGTGTATGGCTTTTGGTTTGTCTCTCAGTCTGGGCCCTAATATCTTGTCTTGAAATAATTTTCTTCTTTACCCTTTGAACCTTTCTTTGCTTATATCATTAGTGCTTGAGTGCCACCTGACTTAATTGTTGCTTGATTCAAAAAGAACATTTCATCTGCATTTTGATTCCAAACTTTGCTTGTTTCTTCATTTTTCAACACCACCAGTCTATAATTTGGCTAAGTCAATATTTTGTAAGGTCACATGGTAAAATTAGTACCACAGGGCAAAAAGCCATAACATAAACTGTGCACATTGAGATAGCCTACACCTATCACTGGTGATATGCACAGGGACAACTCTATACCTAGTGGCAGCTGATGGATATTTTTTTCTGGGGAGG
>BLSH010092178.1:46402-57389 GCA_018402905.1 Glandirana rugosa
ATGAAGCGTGTGCTCCAGCAGGAAGACTAGAGAGACAGTGTCACTGATGCATGCATTGTCGCTGCCCACCATCCTTGTGGCCTCCTCAAATGGTGACAGGACAGTGCATGAGTCCTTGATCAGTAGCCACTGGCATGGCGAAAAAAACCAAGCTCCTCTGAGCCTGTCCTGGTGCCATACTCACAGAGGTACTCATTGATGGCCCTCTGCTGCATGTGCAGCTGCTACAGCATTGCCAATGTTGAGTTCCACCTGGTGGGCATGTCACAAATGAGGCGGTTGGTGGGCAGGTTCAATTCCTGCTGAATGTCAGTCAGCCAAGCATTGACATTGTATGACCAGCAGAAATGACCACAGGCTTTTCTGGCCTGCTTCAGAATATCTGGTAAGCCTGGGCACGTTGTCAAAAAATGCTTCACCACCAAATTTGTGCTAAGCATGGAATATGTGTGACGTGTCCCTGTCGGAGGGCTTAGAGAAGGTTGGTGCCATTGATGCAATACAACCATTCCTGGCATTCCTCAGCTGTGCCATTCCCGCAGAGCTGACAGAATCTCTGCCCCTGTCCCCTACTCAGACCAACTCAAGCACCCCATGGCATCTTTTAGCCTGAATGCTTGTGTAGTCCCTAGAATGCTTTACAAGCACTGCTGGTTTCAGAGGACACTGCTGCAGAAGAGGCCACAGAGGAAAAAGAAGAGGAGGGGTGGAGAAAGCAGATGTGGCAGAAACAGCACCATTTTTTGGAGGCATGGTGGCAGAACTAGCTCCGAAACTGAATCCTGCCCTGCATCCTTCTCAGCTGCCAGCAGAGTTACCCAATGCACTGTGGAGGAAAGGTAACATCCCTGACTGTGTCTGCTGGGCCATGAGTCAGCGGTAATATGTACTTTGTTGCTGACCGCCCTGTCCAAAGAGGCCAAAACATTGCCTTTCACATGACAGTAGAGCACTGGAATGGCCTTACATAAAAAGAAATGTCTTTTTGGAACCTGCCACTGTGGTACAGCACATTCCAGAAATTCACAAAAAGGGGCAGAGTCTACCAGCTGAAAAGGCAGAAATTGGAGTGCTAGCAATTTGGCCAAGCTAGCATTTAAACATGGATAGCCAGAACAGTATTTTTTTTATGGTTCAGCAACTGGGGTAGGGAAATTTGCCTGCTGACATCAACTGGTGGTGTACTGCTGGCAGATTGGCTGCAAGTACTTGTGGCACCCATTGCTAGACCTTCATTCCTCTCAGTGCAGGCTTTTGAGAGGACTGGAGGTATAGTAGGGGTTGAGGTCACAGAAGAGGAGCAAGGAGAACTCTGCCTTGTTTTATGATGTGGGTCTTTCAGGTGCTGTTGCCAACGGACTGCATGGCAGGTTGTCATATGTCTTGTCAAGCATGTAGTGCCCAAGTGGCTGCTGTTCTGGCCATGCTTGATCCGCTTCAGAAATAGATTGCAAACAGCAATGGTGCGATCTACTCCACAAGTGTTGAAAAAAGCCCACACTATTGAAGTTTTGGAAGTCAGCGGGGAGTCCACAGCGCCCTGCACCTGTGGTGCGATGCAATAGGGTGGCTGCCCTTAAGTTGGCCCCTGGAGGACATCCTGCCTCATTGGAGTTGTGCCTCCTCCTCCTCCTCACTTTCCTCCTTCTCTCTGGCACCCAAGTACAGTCAGTGTCCTCATCATCCCCTCCCTACTCGTCACTGGGGCAAACTTGGCAGTATGCTGCAGCTGGGGGAACATGACTGCTAGTTTCTTGTCCTTCTGTTGCACGCTCTCTCTCTAGGCCAGCCTTTCTCAACTTTTTCAACACTGAGGAACCCTTGAAATAGTTCTCCGGTCTCGGGGAACCCCTGCTGAAAATTAAAAATCTACAACTCATGATACATTAGTTTAATGGTCAATGGGAGCAATGCTCCTAACACTTGTGGTCATTGGGAAGAATTACCCCTTACAGATAGCTAAAAAGATCAATGATGTCATTGGGAATTTATCTGAAAGGTAGAAATTGATCATTGCTCAAGGAACCCCTAGCAACCTCTGGAGGAACCCTAGGGTTCCACAGAACCCTGGTTGAGAAACCCTGCTCTAGGCTCACGTTACTCCCTTCCTCATCCTGGGAACCAACATTAGAGCCTTCAAATTGCTGCTCATCCTCCATCAGCATGTAACCAACACTTTGGTTGAATAATTCTGGTGACTCCTCCCTGCATGATGGTGGGGCTACAGAAGGAGTAACTGTGGACAAGGAGCAGATGGAATAGGCTGCTTTGGCACCTGCGGTTGAAGACAAACTAGTATGAGCCTGGGTGACAGAGGATGAGGAGGATGAGGACGGCTTAGTTATCCAGTCCACCAACTCGTCTGCATGTTGTGGCTCAATAACATGGCCAACAGCAGAAAAAAAGGACAAGCGTCACCCGCCTGCAGAGGATGCACCATGTCCACCACCACCACTTTTCACTGTAGACACAAAGGCTACTTGCCCTCTTTTAGTGGCCTGGGAGCGTCTGCCTCTTCTTGATGGCCTTCCGGACATGATGGGGATTTTTTTCAACAACGCGCTAAACTGTATTATATACTGTTGCCGAATGCACTGTATATGTAGTCTAGGCTGAATACAGTCTATATATATATATATATATATATATATATATATATATATACACTGAATGCAGTGTAATATATATATATATATATATATATATATATATATATACCATTTACAGTATATATATATTCTTACACTGCCTGAACGGACTCTATATACCAAACACTTAATGAGCTGTATATATAGTATACACAGTTTAGGCACAGCGAGACAGCTGTTTCATTGTGATGAAAAAAGGCTCCGGACAGCCGCACTCCTAAGAATCTTTTATTAAATCAAGTCCATATGGTACAGAAAGGAATAAAAATACTGACGCGTTTCACGCCCTCCTAAGGGTGCTTAATCATAGCTAGTACAACATGGGAAAAAATACACATATATACAAGTGTATGGACAATCACTTCCTGTGCTCAGCCAATGACCGAAAATCGGGCAGCTGCTGCATAATCAATCATACAATTGTGCTCCTCGATCACATAACCTCAGACAGATAGGTATGGTGCGGCAAATCCCGACAGAGGAAAAAAGCAAAAAGTGAAAAAATATAAAAAATTGATGAAATATATGTCAAAAAGACAAAACCTCAAAAAACATGACCATAGCCTCCTCTGCGGGATGTAGCCAGACTGACCCGCCTGTAAAGAGATCGAGAAGAGCATAATATAAATGGTTTAGAACTTTAACGGTGTACATAAAAAATACAGAGATATATATATATATATATATATATAAACAAAAAATACATAAAAAAATAATAATGTAGTAAAAATTTATAATAATGAGACAGTGTCATCCACGTGATACACGCAGAGTGTGTAGATATGTAAGTATGTCCTATCACATTAAAGTAGGAGGAAAAGGGGACCGGAAAACCAAAGTCCCCATTTCACTTTCTTTATTGATAACACATCACCTAAACAAGTAAGGAGAAAATCAAAATCAGAATCAAAATATCCCAATATATGTATAAAAATTTACAGAAAACGAACTCGTGAATTGTCGTGTAAGTTTCAATGTTGAAAGTTCCAGCTGAGAACCCCATTCCAATAATTGGAAAAAAGACCACAATGTAGCCATGTTTGTATAAACACAATATTCACTATGCATTGTCGAATGTAGAAATGAGGTACCCAGACGGAAAGGACAATTCCCTCGCACTCCTCAAATCCGAACCGCTCACACTGCAAGAGGGAGGCCTTAAAGAAACTATTTTGCATCCTTAATCATAGAAGTGGGAAACATCCCACTCAAAGTTGAGACCCTCCGGTTTTCTAGTGCCAAAGAAAAATATCCAGAAAACCTCTCTTTAATTATCCGGACCGTGTGCACCTGGACTTGCTCAACCACCTATTTCCTCCTTACCTTTGACGGCACCTGCATCTGTTTGGATAGCTGTGTCCACAGCCCCGGTTAAGTATGGATACCTCCACACCAGTCCATATAGTTACAGACTCGACTTTCAGCCGAACGCTCACAGCCCCGGCTAATAACCCCCTTCGTACGGGTTCTCAAGGATTTACATTCCAGTCATCAGATGATGCGGATATCACTTTGTTACGATCCTTTAGGAGGTTGGAGTTTTTGATGGGAAAGGAGATACGTGCCTTTTGAGACATTAAAACCCTTTCGGAATACATCTCGCTTAAAAGGGTTCCTCGTGGCTTGAGAATAAGGAAATTCCCCACGTTTGAACTCCCAAGTGAGGGTGTAAAAAAGGAATGGAAGGATGCTCTATCCGAGTGTTCAACTCAACTAATGCGGATTATAGTCAATGTCAAAGAGGAAGAGTTGGAGAAACTGAGGAATGACATTTCGCTCATACAGAAAGAGCTTACGGATCTGCAAGATCATCCCAAATTCAAGGAACTTGACCATCGCCTAAATGACAAATTGGACAAACTTGAGAAAAGTGCAATGTGGAATAAGAAGGAGAAGCTCACCCGAGACCGTCTTGACTATGAGAGCAATACTGTATACACCTGGAAGAAAGGACTTTCTCGACGACCCCGCTGGAAATAGCATGGTAAGCGAGTCAGTTTTTCGGATCCAGAGACTGAAATGGTTAATGACACATTTGCGGTTACCATGTCCGATTCCTCGCCTGAGAATACGAGTCGGTTAACTACCCCACAGCCTTTAAACTCCACAGCCGGACCCCCTAGTTCAAGGTTGAAGAAGAAAAAGAACAAAGGAAAGAGGAACATAAAAGAACAAGGAGATGCGGCAGGAGGCACAGGCGAAGGGGACAAGACTCGTTATCAGCTCCGGGGTCGGCCGTGACCACGGTAAGCAATGTGGTTAATTTATCCCATAGACCCCTTAATGAGGCAGAGACTATGTTGCTTGCTAAGGGTTTAAGTTTCTGTCCTTCACGCCACTTCGATCTTTTCTCTACTATTTTGGATGTTAACAGACTTGTACGAACATTAACCCTTAAGAGACATTTCTTTAATGAGAACCCCTTGAATGATGATGGTGTTGCTCAGGAGGACGGTGAGCGGGCCTGTCTGGCCCCCGGTCCTTCTCCGTGTAAATTCTCAGACGTATGTGGGTTGAACGATTTGTTGGATCTGGCCTTGGAGTCAGAGTCACCTCTCACTCAACCCACTTCGGAGTATATTGGAGTCCCCTTCAGGGTCAAGTCTGATTTTTATCCCATTGGCTCTCGAGGGAAGGATATGGATCTCTTTCAGAAGTTGATTGAGAGAGATCTTGTTTCCTTGGCCAAAAAGAGCAGTGGGCCCTCCACTAATAGTAATTTAACATCTAGTGAGGTTCTGGGACTACGGGCCCTCAAGGAGGATAATAGCATTGTTATCAGGAGTGCGGATAAGGGGGGGGCAGTTGTGGTATTGGACGCAGAAGCTTATAGAGATGAGGCTCTGCGTCAATTGTCAGATTCTGCCACATATGCACGCCTTTCTGGTGACCCCACTGCAGGCTTCAAGAAAGAGCTGTCCTCCTTGTTGGATAGGGGGGTGGTGGTGGGCATCATCACTAAACAAGATAAAGAGATGTTGTTGCCGGAGCATCCAGTGATGCCCATCTTTCACCACCTCCCTAAAATCCATAAAGGATGCACTCCCCTTCATGGTAGACCCATTGTCGCCTGAATTGGCTCTCTTAATGAGCGCTTGGGACAGTGGGTCGACCACTTACTTCAACCTATGGTTACCCAGCTTCCAGGTTTCATCAGGGACACAGGTCATGTGCTACACAAATTAAAGAATTTTGAATGGCAGGACGGTTTTGGATGGGTCACTTGCGATGTCGCAAGTCTATATTCATCCATTCCTCACTCACTGGGCCTATGGGCCGTTGAGTTCTTTCTTCAACATTTTACCATACATTCATTAGTGCACCAAGAGTTCATACTTTTATGTTTGGAGTACTTACTTACGCATAACTTTTTTATGTTTGACGGGGACTACTATTTGCAAAGATGCGGAGCCTCTATTGGTGCCAAGTTTGCACCCTCCCTTGCCAATCTATACATGGGTTGGTGGGAGAGGCTCTGCATCTTTGCACCTGGTGGTCCCCGCAGGCGGGACACCCATTTTTATGGTCGCTACTGCGACGACCTATTGTTTATAATATCCAAGGATGCGACCACACCTGAGCAGTGGATCACATACATGAATGACAATAGTCTTAACCTAAGATTCACAGCTTGTCATGAGGATAGAATGGTCACATTCTTGGATGTGAATTTGACAGCCATAGATGGAAAAATTGTATCAGGTCTACACAGGAAACCAATGGCGGGTAATTCGCTCCTGCGAGCTGATTCCTGCCATCCCTCGCATACATTGAGGTGGATTCCGGTGGGACAGTTTTTAAGGCTTAGACGGATTTGTAGTAGCCCATCTGATTATCAACGTGAGAAGGCGAACATGCAACAATGTTTCTTGGATAGGGGTTATTCATCGTCAGCCATACAAAGGGCGCTCAATATTGCAGATAAAGCATCAGTAGAGAAATTGCAATATGGCACCAGAAGGGCCAGACGGTTAATTCCCACTGCCGAGGGGTGTCCTGTCTTTTCAACTCCCTATAGTATGGAATTCCAGCAAATTAGAAACATAGTTTTAAAATGTGTCCCTGTACTATATAACGATCCAGTGTATGCCTGTGTCTTGAACAAAGGGGTTAGGGTGGTCCCTCGGAGAGCGGTCTCTTTGGGTTCCTCACTTTCCCCTAGTCTTTTCTGCAGTAACCCTAGACAACCACATTGGTTAAGCTTCAAATGGACCTTCTGTTGTGGAATGACTGGATGCTCATGCTGTTCTAAGATTATAAGGGGTGACACCATTCGGTCTATGTCCAATAACAAAAGTATGAACATTAGTAGATTTATTAATTGCAATACATGGTATGTAGTATACATTATCTCATGTTCACAGTGCTGTGTCCAGTATGTTGGACGCACTACACGGAGGCTGCGCGACCGCTTGAATGATCACCTTAGGAACATCAATAAGGATCACCCTACGAACGTTTCTAGACACTGGAACGAGGTGCACCAGAAGGACACCTCGAGCTTAAGCATACAGGCAGTTGAAAAGGTCGTGTCTCCACCTAGAGGGGGCGATAAGTTTAAACTTCTCTGCAAGAGGCAGGTTTTCTGGATATTTTTCTTTGGCACTAGAAAACCGGAGGGTCTCAACTTTGAGTGGGATGTTTCCCACTTCTATGATTAAGGATGCAAAATAGTTTCTTTAAGGCCTCCCTCTTGCAGTGTGAGCGGTTCAGATTTGAGGAGTGCGAGGGAATTGTTCTTTCCGTCTGGGTACCTCATTTCTACATTCGACAATGCATAGTGAATATTGTGTTTATACAAACATGGCTACATTGTGGTCTTTTTTCCAATTATTGGAATGGGGTTCTCAGCTGGAACTTTCAACACTGAAACTTACACGACAATTCACGAGTTCGTTTCCTGTAAATTTTTATACATATATTGGGATATTATGATTCTGATTTTGATTTTCTCCTTACTTGTTTAGGTGATGTGTTATCAATAAAGAAGGTGGAATGGGGACTTTGGTTTTCCGGTCCCCTTTTCCTCCTACTTTAACGTGATGGGACACGCTTACATATCTAGGTACTCTGCGTGTATCACGTGGATGACACTGTCTCATTATTATAAATTTTTACTACATTATTATATTTTTATGTATTTTTTGTTTATATATATATCTCTGTATTTTCTATGTACACCTTTAAAGTTCTAAACCATTTATATTATGCTCTTCTCGATCTCTTTACAGGCGGGTCGGTCTGGCTACATCCCACAGAGGAGACTATGGTCATGTTTTTTGAGGTTTTGTCTTTTTGACATATATTTCATCCATTTTTTATATTTTTTCACTTTTTGCTTTTTTCCTTTGTCGGGTTTTGCGGCACCATACCTACCTGTCTGAGGTTATGTGATCGAGGAGCACAATTGTATGATTGATTATGCAGCAGCTGCCCGATTGTCGGTCATTGGCTGAGCACAGGAAGTGATTGTCCATACACTTGTATATATGTGTATTTTTTCCCATGTTGTACTAGCTATGATTAAGCGCCCTTAGGAGGGCGTGAAACGCGTCAGCATTTTTATTCCTTTCCTTACCATATGGGCTTGATTTAATAAAAGATTCTAAGGAGTGCGGCTGTCCGGAGCCTTTTTTCATCACAATGTTTCAAGCATATTGAGCCTGCACCCTCTGGGACTGTGCAAATTACCTATAGGAGCCAGGTGGTTTGGAGCTGTCTCTCTTCCTTGCTTTAATTATCGAGACAGCTGTTTCAGGTGAAAACAAAAAGGTAGTTTATGTGAAAGTGAAAAACAGCAAAACAAACAACAAAATAAATCCTAGGCCACTTGGCCACTGACTGCACAATAGGTTTCCCTGTCTGTCAGCTGGGTACAGCCTACCGCTGTACCTAGCTCCTACCTCTCACACACAGGCCTTACCGTGTACAGGGTGTGTGTTACGCTCCCCTATGGTCACAGAAACTGGTTCCAGGATGGAGCATCCACCTATGCCTGCTGGGAGCTCTTGTAGAGGCCTTAATGAGCCAGCTCCACTCAGCTGGGCTCATTACTCCTGCAAGGCTCCCAGCACTCCCCCTAGTGGTAGCCATCTGCATAAAGTATGAACCTGGGGCAAATGTATCTACTATCTTGAACGCACCCAGGTGATTTTACCTGCCCGCTGTCACGATATTTATATATACTATATACGGTATATATATATATTCTTACACTGCCTGAACAGACTCTATATACTATACATTGAATGAGCTGTATGTATAGTATACACTGAATGCAGCGTATTATATATATATATATATTCTTACACTGCCTAAATGGACTCTATATACTATACACTGAATGAGTTGTATATATAGTCTACACTAAATGCAGCTTATTATATATATATATATACAGTATCTCACAAAAGTGAGTACACCCCTCACATTTTTGTAAATATTTTATTATATTTTTTCATGTGACAACACTGAAGAAATGACACTATGCTACAATGTAAAGTAGTGAGTGTGCAGCTTGTATAACAGTGTAAATTTGCTGTCCCCTCAAAATAACTCAACACACAGCCATTAATGTGTAAACCACTGGCAACAAAAGTGAGTACATCCCTAAGTGAAAATGTCCAAATTGGGCCCAAAGTGTCAATATTTTGTGTGGCCACCATTATTTTATAGCACTGCCTTAACCCTCTTGGGCATGGAGTTCACTAGAGCTTCACAGGTTGCCACTGGAGTCCTCTTCCACTCCTCCGTGATGACATCACGGAGCTGGTGGATGTTAGAGACCTTGCGCTCCTCCACCTTCCATTTGAGGATGCCCCACAGATGCTCAATAGGGTTTAGGTCTGGAGACACGCTTGGCCAGTCCATCATCTTTACCTTCAGCTTCTTTAGCAAGGCAGTGGTCATCTTGGAGGTGTGTTTGGGGTTGTTATCCTGCTGGAATACTGCCCTGTGGCCCAGTCTCCTAAAGGAGGGGATAATGCTCTGCTTCAGTATGTCACAGTACATGTTGGCATTCATGGTTCCCTCAGTCAACTGTAGCTCCCCAGTGCTGGCAGCACTCATGCAGCCCCAGACCATAACACTCCCACCACCATGCTTGACTGTAGGCAAGACACACTTGTCTTTGTACTCCTCACCAGGTTGCCGCCACACACGCTTGACACCATCTGAACCAAATAAGGTTATCCTGGTCTCATCAGACCACAGGACATGGTTCCAGTAATCCATGTCCTTAGGCTGCTTGTCTTCAGCAAACTGTTTGCGGGCTTTCTTGTACATCATCTTTAGAAGAGGCTTCCTTCTGGGATGACAGCCATGCAGACCAATTTGATGCAGTGTGCAGCATATGTTCTGAGCACTGACAGGCTGACCCCCCACCTCTTCAACCTCTGCAGCAATGCTGGCAGCACTCATGCGTTTATTTCCCAAAGACAACCTCTGGATATGGCGCTGAGCACATGCACTCAACTTCTCTGGTCGACCATGGTGAGGCCTGTTCTGAGTGGAATCTGACCCGTTAAACCACTGTATGGTCTTGGCCACCATGCTGCAGCTCAGTTTCAGGGTCTTGGCAATCTTGTAATAGCCTAGGCCATCTTAATGTATAGCAACAATTCTTTTTTTCAGATCCTCAGAGAGTTCTTTGCCATGAGGTGCCATGTTGAACTTCCAGTGACCAGTATGAGAGAGTGAGAGCGATAGCACCAAATTTAACACACCTGCTCCCCATTCACACCTGAGACCTGGTAACATTAACCACTTCAGCCCCGGAAGGATTTCCAGCTTTAGGACCGGAGCCTTTTTTGCGATTCGGTGCTGCGTCGCTTTAACTGAAAACTGCGCGGTCGTGCGACGTTGTACCCAAACGAAATTTGCGTCCTTTTTTTCCCACAAACAGACCTTTCTTTTGATGGTATTTGATCCCCTCTGCGTCATTTCTGATCGCCGCTATAAACAAAAGAAGAGCGACAATTTTGCAAAAAAACCCAAATTTCTTACTTTTTGCTAAAATACAAATCCAAAAAAAAAATATAAAAAAAATTTTTTTTCACCGTTTTTGGCCGATTTATATTCTTCCTCATATTTGCGATAAAAAAAATCGCAATCGGCGTTTATTGATTGGTTTGCGCAAAAGTGGCCGCGTTTACGGATGATGAGAATTCATTTTTGGGGTTTTTATTTTTTTTTTATTTTTTACTAAAAATGGCGGCGATCTGCGATTTTTTGCGGTACTGCGATATTTCAGCGGACATGTCGGACCATTTTGACACTTTTTTGGGACCATTGGCATTTATACAGCGATCAGTGCTATAAAAATGCACTGATTACTGTGT
>BLSH010092178.1:86566-101204 GCA_018402905.1 Glandirana rugosa
GTGGTTGTCGTCCTTGGAGAGGGATGTGGTCATATTATACTATAATCTTGTTATTTCTATAGGGAGAGGTTCCTGCTGCTCCTGTGAGGGATAGATTTTTGTTCTAAAATCATATCATACTGGTGTAGGGAGAGGTTCCTGCTGTTGGTGTGAGGGACAGATTATTGTTCTAAAATCATGACTTACTGCTAGAGGGAGAGGTTCCTGCTGCTCCCGTGAGGGACAGATTATTGTTCTAAAATCATATCATACTGGTGTAGGGAGAGTTTCCTGCTGTTGGTGTGAGGGACAGATTGTTGTTCTAAAATCATCACATACTGCTAGAGGGAGAGGTTCCTGCTGCTCTTGTGAGGGACAGATTATTGTTCTAAAATCATATCATACTGGTGTAGGTAGAGGTGTCTGCTGGTGCTGTGAGGGACCGATTATTGTTCTAAAGTCATCTCCTAGTTCTATAGGGAGAGGTTCCTGCTGCTCCTGTGAGGGACAGATTATTGTTCTAATATCATATTATACTGGTGTAGGGAGAGGTTCCTGCTGTTGGTGTGAGGGACAGATTATTGTTCTAAAATCATCACATACTGCTAGAGGGAGAGCTTCCTGTTGCTCCTGTGATGGACAGATTCTTGTTCTAAAATCATATCATACTGTTGTAGGGAGAGGTTCCTGCTGGTGCTGTGAGGGACAGGTTATTGTTCTAAAATCATCACATACTGCTAGAGGGAGAGGTTCCTGCTGCTCTTGTGAGGGACAGATTATTGTTCTAAAATCATCTCCTAGTTCTATAGGGAGAGGTTCCTGCTGCTCCTGTAAGGGATAAATTTTTGTTCTAAAATCATATCATACTGGTGTAGGGAGAGGTTCCTGCTGTTGGTGTGAGAGGTGCATTTCTTGCACAAAAATAAAAAGTGCGTCTACGTTGCTGTTTTACAAAAAAAAATAAGTATTTATTATTGTTTTTTTTTTGTATTAATAAATAGTGCTACATAGTACATTTGCGGCCAGAATGAGGAGAGCTTCTAATAAGGGACATGGTTGTGGTCGTGGTGCTGCTGGTGCTGCTGGTGTTGGTGGTGTTGGTGAAGTTCCTATTGTAAGGAGAGGATGTGGTCGATTTGTGCCAACTAAACACACACATGTGAAACACCTTCAGGTGCGAGTAGCCAACTGAACCTTCAACGTTATATGGTAGGCCTGAATGCCGCTCAACAAATGGTGAGGCCAGAACAAGTACAGACAATAGTAGATTGGGTGGCTGACAATGCCTCCAATTCCTTCACATTGTCTCCCACCCGGTCCCTTGATGAAAGCTCAGAGTTGGCACCTGAACCCCATGGCCATCTGTCTTTCACCTCAGCCCCTTGTAAATCAGCCAAGCAGTCTGAGCCCCAAGTCATGCAACAGTCTCTTATGTTTTTTGATGACTCTCCTGGTGTGCTTTCCGTGGGCCATCCACATAGCCCTGCCCCAGAAGTGGAAGACATTGAGTGCACCGATGCCCAACCACTTCTGTTGCAGGATGAGGACATGGAAACACCAGCGCAGCACGTCTCTGATGATGATGAAACACAGGTGCCAACTGCTGCAGCTTTCCACAGTGTGCAGACTGACAAGGAGGGCAATTTTGAAGGGTGGGTGTAAGATTATGTGAAGGATGATGAGGTCCTAGACCCCACGTGGAATGAGGGTCATGCGAGTGACGTGTGCAGTTTGGAGGAAGAGTTGGTAGTCGCACAGAGGCACCAGCACAGCAAAAGAGGAAACAGGTTGCAAAAGCGGAGCGAGCGTCCCCTAGACAGTGTGCCTGCTACTACCCACCGCACCCAGATACCTAGCACACCAAAGGCAGCTCAAAGGCATTCCCTGGCGTGGCAGTTCTTCAGACAATGTGCTGACGACAAGACACGAGTGGTTTGCACGCTGTGCAATGATAGCCTGAAGCGAGGCATAAATGTTCTAAACCTGAGCACAACCTGCATGACCAGGCATCTAAATTCAAAGCACTTTTAACCACTTTGAAGCACTTTGCGCTGCAATGGAATAAGTACCTCAAAATCCGAGAAAGGTCTCGGCCTCCTCCTGCTTCCTCTTCTGCTGCTGCCTCGGCCTCTTCCTCCACCTCTGCAGTGCCAGTGTCACCTGCCACCCAGCAAACACAGCATGTGACAGCAACGCCACCTTGTCCGCCACCGTCCCCAAGCAATTCCATACGGTCCCATGGAAGCTTACAGCTCTCCATCTCCTAAACACTGGAGAGAAAGTGGAAGTACCCCCCTACCCACCCATGATCCCTGGCCCTGAATGCCAGCATTTCTAAATTCCTGGCCTTTGAAATGCTGTCATTCCGTTTGGTGGACACCAACAGTTTCAAAAACATGTGCTGAATTTGGTGGTGCAGAAATTTCTAAAAAACCCCCCTGGATATGTCAGAGCTGCTGCAGAAAGTGCGGGCTGTCTGTGCGCGCTTTTGGCGTTCTCACCCTTCTGCTGCTCGCCTGTCTGCGCTGCAGTGGAACTTCGGCCTTCCCGTTCACCGCCTCCTATGCAACGTGCCCACAAGGTGGAACTCCACCTTGCACACGCTGGAGAGACTGTGCGTGCAGCAGCAGGCAATAGTGGAGTTTCAGCTGCAGCATGCACGGGTCAGTCGCTCTGCGTAACAGCACCACTTCACCACCAATGAGTGGGCCTCCATGCGAGACCTGTGTACCATATTGCGGTATTTCGAGTACTCCACCAACATGGCCAATGCCAACTCAGCGTTACTATCCCACTTCTATGTCTCCTTGAAAACACACTTCAGCCGATGATGGAAGAGGATGTGGCACAGGAGGAAGAGGAGGAGGAAGAGGGGTCATTTCCAAGGTTATCAGGCCAGTCATTCACAAGTGGCACGGAGGGTGGGTTCCTGCACCAGCATAGGCCAAGTAAAAAATTTTCAAGCCAGGGCACAGTTCTGGAGGATGAGGAGGACGAGGATGATGAGGAGGAGGAGGAGGAACCCTGTTCACAGCAGGGTGGCACCCAACGCAGCTCATGGGCATCAAATGGAGCGTGGCTGGGGGGTATACGGAGGACACAGATGATACACCTCCCACAGAGGAAAGCTGGTCTTTGCCTCTGGGCAGCCTGGCACACATGAGCGACTACATGCTGCAGTGCCTGCTCAACAACAGCCGAGTGGCCCACATTTTAACTTGTGCCGATTACTGGGTGGCCACCCTGCTGGATCCCCATTACAAGGACAACGCGCCGTCCTTAATTCCCTCACTGGAGCGTGATCGGAAGATGTGCGACTACTAGCGCACGCTGGTAGACGCGCTGCTGAGGGCATTCCCAAATGAGACAGGGGGCTCTGTGGAAGCACAAGGCGAAGGCGGAGGAGGAGGAAGTGGTCGCCAACGCAGCTGTGGCACTGCCGGCACCTCAGAAGGCAGGGTTAGCATGGCCGAAATGTGGCAAAGCTTTGTCAGCAGCCTGCCACAACAAATAACACCACCAGCCGATAGACAACGTCTTAGCAGGAGGCAGCATTTCAGCAACATGGTGGAACAGTATGTGTGCACAAGCCTTCACGTATTGACTGATGGTTCTGCCCCATTCAACTTCTGGGTCTCCAAATTGGCCACATGGCCTGAGCTTGCCCTTTATGCCTTGGAGGTGCTGGCCTGCCCTGCAGCCAGTGTATTGTCTGCACGCGTGTTTAGCACGGCAGGGGGCGTTATCACAGACAAGCGCAGCCGCCTGTGCACAGCCAACGTGGACAAGCTAACATTTATTAAAAATGAACCAGGCATGGATCCCACAAGACTTGTCGGTACCTTGTGCAGAATAGACATTTAGATCGGCCTCACACAGCCATTGGTATACTTGTTTTTTTTTAATATGTCTCAATATTTTGGGGGCTACCCCAATTATAAAAAAAAAATAAACACAAAACAGTGTTGGCTACCACCTCCTCCTCCTCCTCCTCCACCACCGCCACTTCCACCTACACTGCCACGGTCACGGCCTAGTTAACCTCTAGGCTCCTACTCCACATCCACCTCCTCCTCCCATTTTTTTTATGTCATTTTAAGTTATTTCCCTATCCACATTTGTTTGCAGGGCGCTTGTCCTACTCTTACCCCATTTTGCTTCCTTTTGCAGCCCTCTAGCCCTTTCCAGGACTTTTTTACAGCCATTTTTGTACCCAAAAGTTCGGGTCACCATTGACTTCAATGGGGTTCGGGGTCCGGGGTCAAGTTAGGGTCAAGTTCAGTACCGAACCCGAACTTTTCCGCGAAGTTCGGCCGAACCAGACGAACCCGAACATCCAGGTGTCTGCTCAACTCTATTACTGAATAAAACTGTCCTGCTGCTGATCATTCAACACTACTGTGTCTACCGTCTCTTCATTTTAGTAGTAAAACACCTGCCTGTACCTCTAGTACATACATTTTGGCCTAGTATCCCTGATTAACCACTCCCTTACTGGGCACTTAAACCCCCTGCCCGGACCAATTTTTAGTTTTCAGCGCTGTTACTCTTTGAATGACAATTGTGCGGTTGTGCGACGTTGTACCCAAACAAAATTGGCGTCCTTTTTTCCCACAAATAGAGCTTTCTTTTGGTGGTATTTTTTATAGTTTTTATTTTTTGCGCTATAAACAAATAAAGAGGGACAATTTTGAAAAAAGAACAATATTTTTCACTTTTTGCTATAATAAATATCCAAAAATAAAAAAACAAATGTATTCATCAGTTTAGGCCGATATATATTCTTCTACATATTTTTGGTAAAAAAAAATCGTATTCGGCGTATATTGATTGGGTTGCTCAAAAGTTATAGCGTCTACAAACTATGGACATTGGTTTATGGTGGTTTTATTATTTTTTTAATGGTAATGGTGGCGATCTGCGATTTTTATCGGTACTGTGATATTGCAGTGGACATGTCGGATGTTTTTGACACTTTTTTGGGACCAATGACATTTATACAGCAATCAGATCTAAAAATAGACACTGATTACTGTATAAATGTCATTGGCAGGGAAGGGGTTAACACTAAGGGGGCAGTGAAGGGATAAAATGTGTTCCCTGGGTGTGTTCTAACTGTGGAAGGGTGGGGTTGGCAGGAGCATGACAGATCTAACTGATCCCAGTGACAAGGATCAGTAGATCTGTCATGCCCCCCCTCACAGAGCGGGGAACCGCCGTGTTTACATCGGTGGTTCCCCGTTTTGGCTCTCTGTGAGCAGATCGCGGGTCTCCGGCAGACATCGGGTCCACCCGACCGGCGTGCAGCGGCAAGAGCGCGTCCAGCACGAGCCAAAGGGGAGGACGTCTATTGACGGCCTCCCGGCATTTTAGAGCCGTGCTATAGCCACCAATCAGCTATGGCGCGGATCTCAAGTGGTTAAAACTGTTTAGCTATTGACCAGTTTTACTGTGCTGTATCCCTTGCAGTATCCTAATTCTTGTAATAAAGCCCCTGCCTGGGATTATTTACTAAAGGCAAATAGGCTTTGCAAGGGAATTTGCATCAGAACTTAGCGAATGATGTGAAGCTCTGCTGATTTCCATTATCAAATCATGTACAAGCAAAAACAGGTTTTTTTATGTACCTTGCACATAATTGGGTATTCTTTTCAAAGTGAAACTTCACCACATTTACTAAGCTCTGGGACAAGTTGCTTTGCAAAGTGCAGCTTTTTGTCTTTTGTAAATCAACCCATTTTTCTCTTGTAAATTTAGGCCTAACCTTGCTATTTAAAATTATTCTGTTGTTGGCCAATTTTACACTGCTGCATCATTTGTGCTTTCTTAATTCTTGTAGTAAAACACCTGCCTATACACTCTAGTATATTTTGGCAAATTCACCCTACCTAAAAATATCCTGCTGCTGGCCAATTTTACACTAATGATCCGCAGACTCTTAATTCTTAATAAGAGAAATTAGCCAGCATCAGGACAATTTGCGTCAGGTAGAATAGGAACAGCCTCAGTGAACTACTGGGAATTTCTATACCCCAATGTAAGTCAAGCTAATTGTAAAAGAAAAAAAGTCAGTTCTACAGTTAAATATGTACAACCAGTGTACACTGTTCTGTCAAATATGTACACAGCCAGTGAGACTGAAAAAATTGAGCTGTTTTGTAACACCATGTACAAATGTTAGGCATCCAACAAGCATGTTGAATAAAGCATTTTTATATTTTCAATGTTATCCTTGAAATATCATTAAAAGATGCTCTATACTGTTTTTTTTTTTTAAAGGTTTCTACAGAGATTCAGATCCACATTTTATTCATTAATGAGAATTGCGATCACATGTATTTCATTAACAACTTTACCTCTTGGGAACATAACATGCTAATCAGCCACTGGAGTAAACAAATAAATAGGTGGTGCTTCTTTGGCTCCCAAGGCTCTAAAATGTTTTCTATAAATATATATTGAAAAGGTAGACCTTTTCTAACCAAATTTATTTTTTCTTCTAAAGAACATCTCTGAATGCAGGTAAGGCCACAGTTGAACCATCATTACTATGTTTATTTCTGTGTATAACTTTTTGCCTTACATATTTTTATTTAATGCAATAAGGGGCATATTTATAAAGCAGATAATTTAGCATTCGGAAAACATTATCTGCAGGTGAATCTTCCAGGCTCATTCATTTTAAATGATAATGACTGATTCTCCACTACAGAATATTTGGTGAAAGCCACATTCCCTGCTTTATAAATGGACCTTTTGGCTACCATAAATGTCAATTTTTGTCAAAAACTTGCAGAGTAAAAGAACAAGCAAATGATAAAGTAGGGCATGAAAGGGAAATATGTATTGCCTAAATGAAACATAAAAATACAATCTTTAAATAGAAATTATGTTTGCCCAGTAGCAATGAGTGTAATTTAGTTATCACACCCCTCTTAATCGCTTTCTTTCTTGCCTTTAGATACAGCAAAATGGTACAGAAGGAAAGCTAATATTTATTTTCTTCTGGATAAAGGGATTGAGATACAGAACAATCTGGCTATGGTTCCAGTGGGCTGATTTTTTGTAGATTCGGCCAATTAGTAGCGTTAATAAATCTGAAGGGTTTTAACTTTTAATGTCAGTGCTTAATGTATTTCATGTGGAGTAAAATACAACCGATGCAATAACTGCATAGATCTGACTTTCTAAACCAAGGTTTTGTGCAGCTCTAGGGTTCCTCCAGCTGTTGCTAGACGTTGCTTGATGGTGTCCTGCCAATTCTGGCAACAACCCCACTTTGTACGGTAGATGGCATGGGACTAGTGGAGCTTTTCCTTTAGTTTCTTAGGTAACAAATCAGTGACAACAATAATCATGTTAGTAGGGGGACCAACTCGTATTTCCCACCAATATAGTGTCCCTACATCTGGCTGTGAATCATACTGTGTATACTGAATTAGCATTGTGTACAGTACACATACAGCTAGGAACATCTAAAACTGGACATACCCTACTTCTTAAGGGGTTTCTTATTTTCCATGCATTTATTTTAACTATTTTATTAATTGTATATTAATCTAGTGGTAATTCTTTGTTTATGTTTAGGGAAGAAAGTAAAATTCTTCAGACTGATTTGCTACATTGTCTTTCAAAAATGCTTGATGATGACAGCCTGGCTAACCAAACAGCACAGAATAGATTTCATATTGTTGTCTTTCCTACAAATCCACAGACACAGCTGATACTTTTCACTGGAGTTCTCATCATCTACATAATAGCTATGTTTGGAAATATGATCATAACGATGCTAATCATCCACGCTCCTAAATTACATAATCCTATGTACTTTCTGATATGCAATCTATCTATTTTAGACATGTCTTTTATATCGGTTACTGTTCCGAAGCTTTTGGTGATCACAAAGACCAACATGAATGTTTTGTCTTTTAATGAATGTATCTCACAAATGTACTTTTTTATTGCAACTGCAAACATAGAATCTTTTATTCTGACCTCCATGTCTTATGATAGATATGTAGCAATTTGTAATCCTTTGCTCTATCCTTTAATTATGAACAGAGTTTCTTGTTTCTTTATGGCTTTAGCATCCTGGCTTCTTGGATTCCTAAACGCATTACTGCTCTCATTACTTACATCAAATTTGTTATTTTGTAACTCAAACATCATTAATAATTTTTTCTGTGACCTCAAGGCACTTCTAAAATTGTCCTGTAGTGACACTACTCTCATTCAGACTATTATACTTGTTGATAATGTTATCATTGGTTTCTTTCCTTCTTCTTTGACCTTGGCCTCCTATGCTTATATCATTTCTAGTGTGTTAAAGATCCATAGCACAAAAGGTAGACATAAAGCTTTCTCAAACTGCACATCACACCTTACCACAGTGTTCCTTTATTATGGGACAGCACTCTGCTTGTACATGGTTCCTAATGCTGAAAACTCTCAAACCAAAGATAGCACTCTTTCATTTATTTATGTTGCTTTAATTCCAATGGTAAATCCGTTAGTTTATAGCCTAAGAAATAAGGATGTTTTGGGAGTTTTGTCAAAGGTAACTGGATGGAATAAAAAACATAAAATAACTTAAAAAAAATCTGAAAGACATTCATACCTAAATTATCATAAAGAAAATCTATCATTTCATAGTTACATTTTTAGTCTAAAGTTAATGATGTAAAAGAGTATTTGTTTTTTCTCTAGTCCATATCATTTATTCTTTTTAATTCCTGCAGCCTGCCTAAAAAAAGTAATTTGTAAGTGATAGCCGTCTTTCTTGTAACCAGGTTTTTCAGACACAGGGTCTTTCATATCATTCTCTGTTCCTGGCTTCCACAAGAGGTAATTGAAATTAAAAGAGTACAAGACTGCTCATTTATCTTAATAAAAGGGAAATACAAATAAAAACG
Source organism: Glandirana rugosa (assembly GCA_018402905.1). NCBI lineage: Eukaryota > Metazoa > Chordata > Amphibia > Anura > Ranidae > Glandirana > Glandirana rugosa. The sequence goes on from BLSH010092178.1 coordinate 95,458, forward strand.
TGTAGCTTCTCAAAGAGGAAAATTATATTCTAAACTAAACACCCACCTTAATATTGAACATGGTAATAAACCCAAAAGCAAAGATTTATTATATTGCAGGTAACCATTTCTAAGATGGGATGGCTGCATTCATTTTCATTTTTAGGCTTTCTTTCTTCTATTTTCAACTGGTGATCCAGCCACTAAGTCGGTTGTTTTTCAACAGAACTAACTATCCAGCAGAATGTATCAGTTGCAGAGATTAGACCAATCATTTAACACTTACAGGGGTGCTTACAGTGACCAGATTTTATTTATAATGTAAAAACTTTACCCCAAAAGGGAAAACAACTGTTTGTTGTAACGGCTTATGAAGTATTAGCTGGAGTTTGGCTTCAATGTGTTAAAGCATTTAAATCTGCTAATACATCTAACACTCCTCTCCTGGCAATGCTACTGTCTGTTGTGCCACCTGTGCTCCTTCATCTGAAGTGGGAGCACTGTAATACAGGAGGTGTGTTACTAGTCAGATCACCAGGTGAAAACAGAGAAAGAAAGGCAAAAGAAAAGGAAAATACTTAAGCCACCACATCTAATGATTGGTAAACTGCAATATATTACATTTTTGGTTTTGGGTTTATTACCACTTTAAAGCATATGTAAAGCCAAAAATGAAAATGTAATATATTAAAGCTCATCAGTGTTTAGATGTGGTGGCAGCACTAGTTTTCATTTTCAAAGTTTCTCTTTATGTATTTACCTGGTGATCCTGCAAATAACACACTTCATGTTGCTTCATGGGTACTATCACATACCTTTATGAGAAGCCTGGAATGGCGCTGATGGTCTGTTGTTCAACAAAGTCCGAGCACCCCTGGAAGTTGAGATAGGGCATACAAGGGTGATAGAAGAGTACAAGTACAAGGATGTAGATGTTGGTGACTAAAACTCAGGGGTGCTGATAATGGCTGTGAAGAGGTTGGCAATCCAGTTTGCAAGCAAGCAGTTAGGTGCCAAGTTCACAATCACAATCTTGATCAGAAGGCCAAGCCGAGGCTGGTAAGAGAGGTGAACATAAGTCATGAGCAGATAACGATGATCTTAGAGCAGGCCAAGTGGAAGCTGAATAAGTAACCAAGATCCAGCACAAGTTCAGGGTCAGGACAGATAGAAAGATCATTCAACAATGAGTTTATGCAGAACTCAGATTTAAATAACACACTCGGTGCCAATATCTGTGGTGGATGTGCCTGTACATCCGCAATCACATATATTTGCACAAAGTCATGCATCTACTTTGGTCTTTCTGCACACAAATAAGTTCAGATACAGTATTAACATCTTTTACTTGAACATTTAACCTAACCAAGAAAACCCACACAACTTCCAATGGAGACTACAAGGGGCTTTACTCAGGAATTTTCACTGTCGCCATCATGAAAGCTTGTTACATGTTCCTGCTTTCCTATTTATATCTCCCATATTAAGCAATTCCTGTCATCTCAGTCCTTAAACATATCTTGAATTTCTCATGTTCTTGTGCATGGCTGAACTAATATGCCCTCGTTATCCTCTGATTTGACTATTGTAACAAAATTCTCTGTGGTTTACCAACAAACATACTGACACAAAATGACCCAAATCCCCCATCCATACATTCGATGTGTATGGGGGAATCACTCCCACTGAGCTTTTGTATTCTGACAGAGGGGAGACCTTCCCTGCCATCAGAATATACTGATCAGTGCTGTCAGCTATAGCTAGTGGCTCTGATCATGTGGACATTTTGGAACAGGCTGGCTGCACATAAGTTGATTGGTAGATCGACTTCTGTACAACCAGCCTGCCCCCATACATGGGAAATTCTCTTCCACTACTGTTGGGCACCTTACAGGCCTTGAAACCCTTACCATTTTTTTAAAACTAACCTCTTCAGACAAGTTTGATAAAGTTCTTGTCTTTAAATATCTGCTATTGATTGAGCAAATCTAACCAGGTTCATTTTGCAAAGGGTTTGTAAAGCCTGAACTTAGCTGCAAACCCCTTTGAAGTCTATGATCTTGATATTAAATTTTGGACATTTTCATGGCTAATAGGGAAACTACTGTCAAAAAATGTATGGACAGTTGGGCACTAACATTTATAAAATAATAATAGTAACAAGTACTGGTATTAACCTCCCTGGTCGTATTCCGGAGTGTGGCTCGGGGTGGAATTTCAGTACCATTAGCGGTAACCCAGAGCCACACTCGGTATTGCATTGCTGGATCCAAGGCAGCGTTACTCACTTTGTCCCCTGGATCCAGCGATGTCCCCCCGCTGTGTCTGCGGGCTGTGTCCTCTGCCCGATGCCTCTGTGTGCCGGGCTCCGTTCCCTGCGAGTGTCGCGTCGCACGGGTACGGAGACCGGCGGGGAATTCAAAAACTGAAACACATAGTAAACATACAGTACACTGTAATCTTACAGATTACATTACTGCATGAACTCATTTCACATCCCATTTGTCCCTAGTGCTTTGCCCAGTGCCCTGCATGCACTTTTATATTATAAATGTCATTCTTTCTGCCTGGAAACATGAGAATGTCCATGGCAACCAAAAAGTGTCCCTTTACGTCAAAAGCGTTTTTTGATCCGCTAGAAAACAGCGATAGTAAAAAAGAATCATTTGCAGAATTGAGTGTTACTGATTTTTGGGGAAATTTATCATCAGAAACTGAAAGTGACGACAGCGACAATTCTGCAACTGAGCAAATTTCAGTGTTTTTGGTTTGATTACATTATTGAATAAAGTTTATTACTTTTACGTTATTATTTTTGATCATTATTAATAGTTATTTATTATATTATAATTTATGATTTTATGTTTCAAACTTTATTATACCCGGGATGTCTACTAGACATTATTAGGAGTTATTCCTAATAATTACAGGCCTACAATATAAAACGCCAAATTTCAGCTGTGAGTTTTTACTGCTCCAAAAACATACGTGAAACCAAGACCTAAAAGAAAGCATCTCACTTAGTGTATGGGAATCTGACAAGTTAACTATTGGCTGTCAGATGGAAACAAGTGCAGCGCAGCCATCAGATCGCTTCCACACCACTCTTAGTGCTGGCAACTTTTCTTTTCCCACACACACAAGACCTAAACGTACCCATCTCACTGTGTTTAAGATCATCATAATGGTGATCATAGCACAACAAATGTTGTATAGCTGGCTGCACTGACTTGCCACATGCAATACAACAGGTGCTGGAATGTTCTTTACCTTCAATATAGAAGTTTTGTGAAGTTCACTTGTAACTTGTGCCTGCCTGTGCATTAGGATCCCCGCGCTGGGCTGTTAGCAGCATCCCTGCTTTGTCACCTCCGGCCGCATGTGTACAGCCTCTGTCTCCCTCTCCCTCCTCAGAAAGGAGGAAGCTAGATCACTCCCCCCAGGGAAAGCCAGTGAGTGGCCGGCCAGGACTTGCAACATGGCACAGCTGAGCTGACGCCTGCGAGCCTAAATTGGAAAAATAGTCCCGCTCTGCTCTTGCCTCTTGGACCGCTCTGCTGGACTAATGGGGCCTAGAGAAATGTACTTTAAGCCCTGATATGCCTAGGAACCTGGCTCAATCTAATTAAAACTGCTGCACTATATAGATGAATGATAAAGCTGCATGGGCCCCCCTGTCAAGCTGATAGGGTCCGGGCCCGGTACAGGAGGACCGGCTGTACTGCCCTATCAGCAGGCCTGCGTATATCGCTGGACTTCAAGTGGTTATATAACTACAGCTAGTTGGTCTGGTTGAAAAAAGACACAAGTTCAAGGCTGCTATGAAACTGTATTAAACTCCAAATCGGGGTCTTATGTAGGTTAATATGTTAATTTGGGCTATAGGAGTGATAGTCAGGCCATCCAGAAGACAGTTTATATTTAAAACTCTATATTAAAAAAGTAGGCTCTGCATAAAAGAAGGGCCTGAAGGATTTACTAATAAAAAATGGAGAAGAAAGGAAATAGACAGGGAGTAAAAGAGTGACATGTCCTAAACTTTTGAAATGTCAAGTCCTGCATGTTGCATTGGGGGATCACTGTCCCGGAGAACATGTACCAATAAAAGAAAAAAGAAATTATATATATATACATTCCACCAGGAGCAGTGATTTTTCAAATGCCTGAAGTGAAATACTAAAAATGGCCAATTCCTTTAACCCTTTTGTTGTCAGGTCTCTATGTCGTACAGACCCGACAGCGGGGGGTTTCCACACACAATCCAGTGGCTGTAGCCACTGAGATTATGTGTGAAACCGACAGGCAGACTCCCACCTGTCAGGTGAAAGCATTCGAGCAGCTGCATTGCAGCCCGATTGCTCACATACAACCCCCCCGGCACCAGTGACCCCCACGCTGCCTCAACCAGCCATGTTTTCCGGGCTCCGCTTGCACATCTGCAAGCCTGGGAACAACATGGTGGGTGTCAGCAGTTGTAGGGGAGGGAGGAGAGCAGACACATGTCTGCTCTCCTCCCTTTCTTGTTGTGACCCGGAAAGCGACGCAGCCTCTCTGCGTTCTTGTCTAGTTTAGTCGGTAAAGGAAGTTTTTCAATGCAATGTGCATTGCAAAACATTCAGCGGAGCCCAAAGGAGACATGCAGGATCTTTTAGATGCTGCATGTCTCATTACAGAGAACCTGTCACCCAAAAATCATTACATATGGGATGAAAATGTAAGTAGAAATTTTTATTTTTGTTGCTGTAAATAAAGTTACACCCAAGCACATAAAATCCCCCCTCCAAAAATTTTTTTGAGGCCCCTCACTCCCGCATATATGCAGCACGTACAAACGTAAATGCATGCGTCAATTGCAATACACATGTTACATATTGCAACGCACGGCAGAGTGAGAGCAATAATTCTTAGGGCTTGTTTACACTTGCTTCAAAACAGGGCATCAGAGAGGCGTTGTTAAAGCTCCCTTAACGCCAATCAAAGCTTATGTCACTAAATAAAATGGTTAGCTTACAGCCCTGTTTACACCTTGTGTTAGCTTAGCTGCGCTTCAGCTTCGCGTCAAAAATTATACCCCATTTAGCTTTAGTCAAGCTTCAAAGCCTCTCCACCGCCTCCATAGAAGTCTATGACAAAGCTTGTTTGAAGCTCGCTTGAAGCACCTGTGGCTTTTCAGAGGCTGTAATTCAGCTTTAGCTTCACTTGTTTTGGAGAAATTGCAGGTGTGAGATATCCACAAACACACAGGGCATTTACCAAGCTTCAACGAGGCTTCAAGAGTGCATCACTGAAGCCTCGTTGAGTCCTTGTTGAAGCCTCACTGAAGCCTCTTCGAAGCACTGCTGAAGCCTCAAAAACACATCATAAAAGCTTGTTGAAGCTGTATGATCTTTAATGAGCGTTGAAGCAGAAGCAAGTGTAAACTAGCCCTAACTGAAGCCCACCTCTGTAACACTAAACTGATACCTATAGGGGACTTTTGAATCATCGCCTATAGAAAATATAGGGTACTGGGTAAAAGTTGGTCGCCATTTCACAGGTGCATGCAGATTTAAGGTTTGACATGTTGAGTATCTATTTACTCAGTGCAAACTCATCTTTTATATTTTACCAAAAATGTGGGTAGTTTATTGCATTTGTTTGCCTTAAAATTCACTTTATATATCATAAATCATCATCATGTTTGTGGGTTTTGTGTAATCTTCAGGCCTAAAACTATTTTTTAAACGTGTGCAAAAAAAAGCAAATATGGCAAAAGGATTAAAAACCAT
>BLSH010092178.1:117208-132674 GCA_018402905.1 Glandirana rugosa
AACTGCGTGTAGGGAACGGACCGCGTACACGACTTAAACCACCATGTCTTAAAAGATTTTTTGATGGGCCTATACAGTTTCGACGACGTCTTTCACGTCTGGTAGACACGTGTGAAAGCCGCAAGAGTGGGACGACGACGAGCGGACAGACACGACGTCGCCTTGAAATAGGAAGGGCGAGTGGCGGAGTATACGCTGCACGGGTTTTCCACCTTGAGGTGGAACGTGTACGACCTCTCTGACACGCTCGTCGTCGTCCATCTCAACTCGCTTGTGGACCTTCAAGCCCAAGACGACCAGGCAGGCTTGAAGCCCTGTTTCAGGCCCGTCCGTGCGATCGTTCGGGTTCCGTCCGGACCCGGACCCGGACTTTGTCCCGAAGTTCGGACGGACCAGCAGAACCCGAACTTCCAGGTGTTCGCTCAACTCTACCTGCTGCTGCTCGCACAGTCTCTCCAGCATGTGCAAGGTGGAGTTCCACCTTTTGGGCACGTCGCATATGAGGCGGTGAGCGGGAAGGATAAAGTTCCGCTGCAGCACAGACAGGCGAGCAGCAGCAGGGTGAGAACGCCGAAAGTGTGCACAGATGGTCTGCACTTTCTGCAGCAGCTTTGACATATCCGGGTAGTTTTTTAGAAAATTCTGTACCACCAAATTCAGCACATGCGCCAGGCAAGGGATGTGCGTCAAACGGCTAGGCCCAGAGCCGCTACGAGATTTCACCCATTGTCGCACACCACCAGGCTGGGCTTGAGGCTCAGTGGCACCAACCACTCATTGGTCTGTTTTCAATGTCCGTCCACAGGTCCTGCGCAGTGTGGGGTTTATCCCCCAAACATATCAGTTTTAAAACAGCCTGCTGTCGTTTCCCCCTGGATGTGCTGATGTTGGTGGTGAAGATGTTACGCTGAGCGGATGAGGAGGTGGTCAAGGAGGAGGAAGCGCAGTAGGAGGAGGAGGAGGCAACAGGAGACAAAGATAAATGCCCTGAAATCCTCGGTGGTGGAAGGACATGCGCCAAATGGCTAGCCGGCTCAGGCCCACCCGACATTTGCCCAGTGTGCAGTTAGCGAGATATAGCGTCCCTGCCCGTGCTTACTGGTCCAGGTATCAGTGGTTATGTGGACCTTGCCACAGATGGAGTTGCGCAGTGCACACCTTGTTTGTGCAGGGAAGGGATGGCTCACCTGGAAAAGTAGTGGCGGCTGGGAACCACGTACTGTGGGACAGCCACTGCCATCAGGTTTTTGAAACTGTCCGTGTCCACCAAACGGAATGACTGCATTTCAAATGCCAGGATTTTTGAAATGCTGGCATTCAGGGCAGGGGGGTACTTCCTCTTTCTCTCCAGTGTTTGGGAGATGGAGAGCTGTAAGCTTCCATGGGACCATGGTGTGGAAATGCTTGGGGACGGTGGCGGACATGGTGGCATTGCTGTCATATTGTCTGTTTGCTGGGTGGCAGGTGACTCTGTCACGGTAGAGGTGGAGGAAGAGGCCGAGGCAGCAGCAGAAGAGGAAGCAGGAGGAGGCCGAGACCTTTCTTGGATTTTGAGGTAATTATTCATATGCAGCTTGTGCCTTGAATTTAGATGCCTGATCATGCAGGTTGTGGTCAGGTTTAGAACATTTATGCCCCAGCTCAGGCTATCATTGCACAGCTTGCAAACCACTCGTGTCTTGTCGTCAGCACATTGTCTGAAGAACTGCCACACAGGGGAACGCCTTTGAGCTGCCTTTGGTGTGCTAGGTCCCTGGGTGCGGTGGGTAGTAGCAGGCATACTGTCTAGGGGATGCTCGCTTCGCTTTTGCAACCTGCTTCCTCTTTTGCTGTGCTGGTGCCTCTGTGCGACCACCACCTCTTCCTCCAAACTGCACACGTCACTCGCATGACCCTCAGTCCATGTGGGGTCTAGGACCTCATCATCCTTCTCCCCATCATCTTCCATCCACCCTTCACCGCTGCCCTCTTGTCAGTCTGCACACTGAGGAAAGCTGCAGCAGTTGGCACCTGTGTTTCGTCATCATCTAAGACGTGCTGCGCTGGTGTTTCCATGTCCTCATCCTGCAACAGAAGTGGTTGGGCATCGGTGCACTCAATGTCTTCCACTTTTTGTGGATGGCCCATAGAAAGCACACCAGGAGAGTCATCAAAAAGCATTAAAGTGTCTCTTGCATGACTTGGGGCTCAGACTGCTTGGCTAATTTACAAGGGGCTGAGGTAAAAGACAGATGGCCATGGGGTTCAGGTGCCAACTCTGAGCTTTCATCAAGGGACCGGGAGGGAGACAATGTGAAGGAACAGGAGGCATTGTCAGTCACCCAATCTACTATCGCCTGTACTTGTTCTGGCCTCACCAATCGTTGAGCGGCATTCGGGCCTACCATATACAGGTGAAGGTTCTGTTGGCTACCTGAGGAAGGTGTTTCACGTGTGCGTGTAGCTGGCACACATCGACCATGTCCTCTCCTTCCAACAGGAGCTTCACCAACATGACCAACACCAGCAGTACCATGACCACGTCCCTTATTTGATGCTCTCCTCATTGTGCCCACAAATGTACTATGTAGCCAATAATCTGTCCCTTACAGCAACAGCTGGAACCTGGCCCTATAGGAGTAGGCAATGATTTTTGAACAATAATCTGTCGCTTACAGCGACAGCTGGAACCTGGCCCTATATGAGTAGGCAATAATGTTTGAAAAGTAATCTGTCACTTACAGCAACAGCTGGAACCTCTCCCTTTAGAACTAGGAGATGATTTTTGAACAATAATCTGTCACTTACAGCAACAGCTGGAACCTGACCTTATAGCAGTAGGCAATGATTTTTGAACAACAATCTGTCCCTTACAGCAGCAGCTGGAACCTGGCCCTATATGAGTAGGCAATAATGTTTGAAAAAGAATCTGTCACTTACAGCAACAGCTGGAACCTCTCCCTTTAGAACTAGGAGATGATTTTTGAACAATAATCTGTCCCTTACAGCAACAGCTGGAACCTGGCCCTATAGGAGTAAGCGATGATTTTTGAACAATAATCTGTCCCTTACAGCAACAGCTGGAACCTGGCCCTATAGGAGTAAGCGATGATTTTTGATCAATAATCTGTCCCTTACGGCAACAGCTGGAACCTGGCCCTATAGGAGTAAGCGATGATTTTTGAACAATAATCTGTCCCTCTAAGCAACAGCTGGAACCTGGCCCTGTAGGAATAAGCAATGATTTTTCAACAATAATCTGTCCCTTACAGCAACAACTGGAACCTGGCCCTATAGGAGTAAGTGATGATTTTTGAACAATAATCTGTCCCTCTAAGCAACAGCTGGAACCTGACCCTATAGAACTAGGAGATGATTATAGAACAATATAATCTGTCCCTCTAAGCAGAAGCCTGTACCTAGTGCAGTCAGATCGTTCTGTAATGCAGGGTGAGATCTGCAATCTGTCACTCAAAGCAGCAGTATGAGAAATCTCTAATTAGGTCAGAATCAGATCGTTGTGTAATGCAGGGTGAGAACTGCAATCTGTCCCTCAGAGCAGCAGTAATAGTAATCTCTAATAAGTCCAGAATCAGATCGTCCTATAATGCAGGATGAGATGTTAAAATATCTGCAATCTGTCCCTCACAAAAACGCTGGCAGCTTCCTCTCCCTACACTAGTCAGAGTCTCAGAGAGCATGTGACATGCAGCACTGTGACTCCAGCTTATAAAGAGGCTGTGTCACACGATGCACTTGCCATTCACAGCCATGCCATTACGCTTGTTGATTGGCTGCCCTGCAGCTATTCAACATGCGTGATTCAACTACCAAAACCCAGAACCCGAACACAAATGTTTTTTGAAATGTCCGTGTCCCAGACACCCCAAAGTTTGGCACGGACCCGAACTTTATAGTTCGGGTTCGCTCAACACTATTCATTTTCCAAAAAAATTATGACAAAAATGACAACTTCAAAAAACCCGCCATGCCTCCTACTAAATACCTTGGGCTGTCTACTTTCCAAAAAGGGGTCATTTGGGGGGGGGGGGGGGATATTTGTACTGTCATGGCATTTTAGGGCCTCAAGAAATTAGATTTTTTAGGGGCACATATCACTGTATTGCCTAAACCCCAAAATGACCCATTGGAATGTGCCAATTATAGGCCGATTTCACTTCTAAATTTAGATCTCAAATTATTCACCAAAGTCCTGGCAAATAGACTAAGACCACTATTACAATATTTGATTGGACCCGAACAAGTGGGCTTCATGCCTGGAAGGGAAGCGAGGGACAATGTTACAAAAGACCTTCACCTTATCCATAAGACTCACACTGGAGATCTGGAGGGCATGATACTGTCGACCGACGCCGAAAAGGCCTTCGGGTCTCATAGGATTTCCTTCAGGCAACCTGCACACACATATGCCTTAAGTCAAATATGATGTCATGGATTTCCACTTTATACAGCAATCCCACAGCTATAATCAAAGTAAAAGGTAACTTGTCTGGGGTGGTGAATATTAGAAATGGTACGAGACAGGAGTGTCCCCTATCTCCATTGCTCTTTATTCTCATGCTGGAGCCCTTGATACGCGCGGTGTATAACAACCCAGATATCCATGGATTTGAAGATGGAAATTGCATGCATAAAACAGCTGCTTATGCGGATTACCTCCTATTCTTCATCTCGCAACCAGTGACCTAAATACCTAATTTGTTTAAATTATTGCAAACATATGGTTACCTGTCAAATTTCAAAGTCAATTATAAAAAATCAGAAGCCCTCAATTTATCCCTTTCAGACCAGGCCCTCAATTTAACTCGAGATAGTGTAAATTTAAATGGGAATATAAAGCTATTAAATACTTGGGAGTATGGCTCACCCAAAAGATTACCACAATTTATGCTGTAAATTTTATGCCCCTGTTATAAAATATACGAAAGGACTTAGAAAAGTAGTCCTTAAAATTCTTTTCGTGGTTTGGAAGGGCAGTCATTATAAAAATTACAATATTGCCAAGGGTCCTGTATTTTTCCCAGACTTTACCAATTTCAATTCCAACCCGTTTTTTCCTGGTACTTGAGTCCACAGTTAGGAGATTCCTGTGGGCATCTAAAAAACCTTGAATAAAACTACAATTGTTAACTAAAGCCAAGCAAGAGGGGGGGCATGGGCTTCCCAAATTTTAAACATTACTACATGGCCACACATATAGGTTGCATCATAGATTGGAACTGTCACGCAAACAACAAAGATTGGATGAACCTAGAAAATAATGTAGGCCCAATACTGGTTAGATATACGCCCTGGGTAGATAGGGATGCCTGCCCATCTTCATTAAAAAGTCACCCAATAGTTGGAACCTCCCTGCAAATAGCACAAAAAATAGGACATAATGCTCCCTTAATTGTGACCCCAGGCCCTCTCACGTCCGTAAGCTTTAACCCGAAATTTCCACCTGGTTTGAGTACAAGGCTGCACTGGAACGAAAAAAGTGACAAGGCATTGCTGGCCACTCACTGCCTCAAGGGTAACAAAATAAGGTCACTAGCGGAATTCAATCAGGAAATAATGAATGGGAATACCACCAGGTTCATAGCTTCCTCACTAGCCTTATAAGGCATAATCGCATCACAACGGTACCATTACCTCTGGAACAAGTTTGTCTGGCAGCAGACAATATAACGGGGACCGTCTCGTTGGCATACACATGGTTGCAAGCAGGGAAGGCCCCTAGTAGATCCAAGCATAAACAATTCTGGGAAAATGCGCTAGGCACAACATTCAGCGATGAACAATGGCTTCACGCCTGTGTTTTTGCCCATAAAAGCTCAATTAACACGAGATGTCAGGAAACAGCGTATAAATTACTCACAAATTGGTACAATACACCAGAAAAAGTACATAGCTGGTTCCCAGCAGTTTCTAAGATGTGCTGGAGATGTGATGTGGAAGTAGGCAATTTAAAACATATCTGGTGGGATTGCCATTTGATCCAAAATTACTGGAAAAGTGTCTGTGAGCTAATAAAAGATATATCTGGTACAACAATTCAGTTAGATGCAGCTAGTTGCTTATTAAATATATCTAAGGGTACGATGAAACGTTATAAAAGGTCATTGATGAGATACCTTCTTGTGGCAGCCAGGGACCTGATACCTCGGTACTGGAGATCAAGCAGGGTACCTACAACCAAGGAATGGCTTCTGAAGGTTAAATTTGTATATGAGATGAAAGAGATTAAGGCTATTGCCTCAGATAATATGGAAAAATTCAATGACCTGTGGAGGGTATGGGTGATCTTTAGATATTCGAACAATTACAGCTCTATAATGACGGTGGACTGATGCAACACCCATGGAATAGTCTTTTGGGTGTACTTTAAGAGCGTTAGATGTCGTTGACTTTCTTTTTGATTTGACAAGGTTTAAGTCATGAAAAGATATTATGTAGAGGATGGACTAATTTTTTGACTTTTTTAACATTATAGAGATACAATTTGTGATAAGCATGTATATATATTGCAGTTGAATTGACTTAACCTCCGTGGCAGTATGATTATTTCAGATTTTTGGTGCTGAAAGTGGTACCATTATTTTGCATGGAAATTAGGTGTTTTATATTGTAGGCCTGTAATTCTTAGGAATAACTCACTTAAATCTGTCCAAACAAGAGTCTAGTAGACATCCCGGGTATGATGAAGTTTGAAACACAAAATCATACATTATAATATATATGAAAAAAAATATATAATATAATAAATAACTATAAATAATTATCAAAGATATAATAAAATCTATTCAATAATGTAATCTAGTCAAAAACACTGAAATTTGCTCATTTGCAGAATTGTCACTGTCGTCACTTTCAGTGTCTGATGATAAATTTTCCCAAAAATCAGTATCACTCAATTCTGCAAATTATTATTATTTACTATTGGTGTTTTCTAGCTGATCAAAAACTGCTTTCGACTTAAAGGGACGCTTTTATGTGCCATGGACGTTCTCAAGTTTCCAGGCAGAAAAATGGCATATATAATATAAAAGTGCATGCAGAGCACTGGGCAAAGCACTAGGGACAAAGGGGATGTGAAATGATTTCATACAGTAATATAATCTTACAGATTACAGTGTACTGTATGTTTACTGTGTGGTTCACTTTTTGAATTTCCCGCCAGGCTCCGCCCCATGCGACGCTCGCAGGGAACGGAGCCCAGCACACAGAGGCATCAGGCATAGGACACAGCCTGCAGACACAGTGGGGGGACATCAATAGATCCAGGGGTTAAGGTAAGTAACCCAACCTTGGATCCAGCAATACAATCCCGAGTGTGGCTTGGGGTTACCGCTATTTGCAGTGAAAACTCATCCCGAGCCACACTCGGGAATATCGTCAAGGAGGCTACTGTACAATGCTGATATACACAAACTCGTTAAGCATGATGATTGTGTATTTGTACATGATAACTTCAAATAAAGCTTTATTGTTTAAAAAAAAAATTAGATAGTACATCAGGAGTGACACATTTTCAGATATATACCATAGTTTGTGGACTCTATAATTTTAACACAGACTAAATAATATACACTGATTTGGGTTATTTTCACCAAAGGAATGTAGCGGAATACATTTTGGGCTGAATTTATGAAGAACAACTATTTATTTGAAACATTTTATAACAGAAAAAAGAAATACTTTTTTTTTAATCTTCAGCGTTTTTTCATTTATTTAGCAAAAAGAAAAAACCCAGTGGTGATTATATTATATAAATTTAGTTTGGGTACAGTGTTGCATGGCCACAAAATTGTCATTCAAAGTGCAACAGCACTGAAAGCTGAAAATTGGCCTGTGCAGAAAGAGGGTAAAAGTGCCATGCTTTCTTCTATTACAAGGAATGTTTACATTTTTGTAATAGGAATAAAAGTGATCAAAACTGACCGTGTAAAAATAAAAAATAAAATGTAAAATAAGAAAAAAAAAATGAAAGTGCCCCATTGCGCCGAGTTTGCGTGCAGAAGAGAGCACATATGTAAGTCCTGCCTGCATATGAAAATGGTTTTCAAACCACACATCTGAGGTATTGCCGCGATTGATAGAGTGAGAGCAATAATTTTAGCTCTAGAACTACTCTGTAACTCAAAACTGGTAACCTGTAGGAATTTTTAAATGTCGCTGATGGAGATTTTTAAGTGCCAAAGTTGGTCGCCATTCCACGAGCGGGCCCAATTTTGAAGCATGACATGTTGGGCATCAATTTACTTGACGTAAAATTATATGGAAAAAATTGGGTTAACTTTACTGTTGTCCTATTTTTTAACTCAAAAAGTGTTTTTTTCTGAAAAAAATTGCGCTTGTAAGACCGCTGCACAAATACAGTGTGACATAAAGTGTTGCAACAAATGCCATTTTATTCTCTATGGTATTAGAAAAAAAATACATATAATGTTTGGGGGTTCTAAGTAATTTTATAGCAAAAAAAATTATTTTAACTTGTGAACACAAACTCTCAAAAAGAGGCTCGGTCCTTAAGTGGTTAAAATATCTATATCACTTCAACTGGTTTAAATGGTTATTTTGTTGTTTATATGTGTGTGGGTAGGATAAAATAGCTAGTTAGGTGCTGTCCTGGCTGGGAGAGCAGGAGTTACTGCCATGCCCGGTTTCCTTTTTTTTTTATGTTTTTTTTCCTGGGTCCAGCCCACTTGGCCTGTGAGATATAAATTGGGTCAGTGGTCCAGCTCAGTTGGGTTTCCCCTGAGGAAAGCACTGGAAATGGCATTGGCAGAGAGTTCTAGCGCAGCTGTGGGTTGTTAGACCCATAAGGAATCGACAGAAAATTGCAAAACGTTCCCAACAGGAAGATTGGGGATGTGGCACTAGTCTTACTCATATCTGGGTCCATGGGGGCCACACCGTGAGGACTATCTATCTTTAGACCATAAGGAATTGAGACAGAGGATGAGACCTGGAGAAGCAGAAGGGTGTTGTGAATCACTGCTCACATGCAGAGACTTTTAACTTGGGGTTTGCCCTGAAGACACCAGCATTGCATTATGCCTCCAAAGGACTTACAGTTGCATGAGAGTGCCTCTGAAGGACTGTAATTGCTGGACTACACCTTAGCAGGTATTCCGGGACAGCACTCAGCCTGTAGTTATAGTTAGGGAAATTAGGAATTAATAATGCCTTTATCTGTGCGACTGTGAGATAGCTTATTTACACTTTACCTAAGTAAAGTATTGAACCATTGCCCTTGCCTGGTCTGAAGTTACTAAAAAGGTTTATTGCATGTGACCGACACACACATACAGTAAACAGTTGGGTCTTGGGAAGACACAAGTAGTTACCTTAGGTAATGGAAGTGTAACAAGCAGCCTGTCAATAGCATGTAGCTGATATAGGTGGAACAGCCTCTAGCAGCGAGGGAGATGTTACTGGCACTCCTTCTGCCATTGGTCTGCCTCCCAGAGCAATGTGAGAGGAATGCACTGCAGAGGTTCCTATCTTGTACAGAGATACAGAGGTTCAAGAGTTAAAGTGGTTGTTAACTTGTGACAACCACTTTAATGTACAGGTAAGCCTACGTGCCGTTCCTCCACTGCGGCCGTGCCGTGACTGGCGGCTCCCGCGCACATGCGCGGGAGTGACGTCACGCGACTCCGGCCAGTCACAGCACCGGAGTCGCGGCCCCGGAAGGAAGAGGGGCAGAAGATGGACGCTGCAAGCACAGGAGACAGCGCTGGACACCGCAGGCTTCGTTTGCAGGTAAGTGGCATAGTAGCCCATTATGATTCTACTATACAGGGGAATATATAGGAAAGTAAACCCAATCTGGGTTTACTTACTCTTTAAGTCAAGTGCATGTGTGGAGCCTCCATAGTGTGCACGTTGGGGCCCACTCTTCTACTTGGGAGTAGTAGTAGAAAACGCTGGACAGATGCATGTTGACATTGGCTCAGCATGTCCCTCCTAAATGCAGATTACAGAGGAGGTATGCACTGGCACAGAAAACTGAGAGTTAAACGGAGAACAGTTATGGTGTCAATGTACATGATATACATTCATCTCTAAACATAGAGGCCTGCCTTAAAGTAGTTGTCGACTCATGACAACGACTTTAAACTACAGATATGCCTATAATAAGGCTTACCTGTAGGTCCTGGGAATATCTCCTAAACCTGTACGGTTTAGGAGATATTCCCTGTATTTGCATGTACCGATGTCATCGGCACATGCGCTCTGAATAATCGGCACCCGGGGTAGCCCAGAGTGCCGTTTCTTCTGTTGACGTGCCGTAAATGATGCCTCCCGTGCACATGCATGAGAGTGAAGTCAGCGGGGCTCTGCCAATCACAGCACTGGAGCCCGCGCTGTGATTGGACAGGCCTGCAGAACCGGGAGAAGCATGTCGCCGGTCCCAGCGGTTTGCTGAGACCGCTGCAACAGCTTTGTTCCAAGGTAAGTATTTCATAATGAGGTTGCAGGGTTTTTTTTGGGGGGCGGGGGCGGACTTTACAACCACTTTAAGGTTGAGTATTTCCCAATGGCAGCCTTAGCATTGGTTTCAGGGTATTGGTGAAGACGGCACAAAGCAAAGGTACCCCGTGCATAGTAAAATGATCCTGTAAGCAAGTGCCTAAAATTGCCCAGAAGAACCCATGCGGGATAGGCCTTCCATGTGAAGTGCACATGGTGCCCAATGAGTTGAGGATGTGACAAACAAACACCAGCACCTTATCCCCCTTCCCCCCTTATATGTGTACCAAAATAAGATCTTTGTAAAACAAGATATAAGATTTTTGATTAAATTGGTTGAAAATTTTTGTTTATTGTCATATTAGGAGAGTGCATAGGAAGATCAACTCAAAGTATCTCGTGATTTGCTGAGAAGAGCATGCTCAGGGCAAAGGCTAAAGATTTTTGATTTACTTTACTTTACCCCAGATTACTTTTTTTGTGTGTTTCCAGAAAAAAGTGGTTCCCTCCACAACTGCTTTTCTTGATCTCCTGAGCTAAACTTCCTTGTACTGCTATCTGAAGACAACTTATAATACAGGCCTCACACTTTAGGTGAATTTATACAAAACTATATGAATAATGTATGGTGAATGCACTGCACTCTATGCTACTGGCGTGTTTAGCCTCCTAGTTAATATTCTATAAAGATGTACTGTATGGAGAATTCAGACAAGAAATCCAGGAAGTTTAGCTCACATAGAAATATAGGTGCTATCTTTAGGTCACTTATAGGTTAGTGTTTTTCAAACCTGTCCTTAGATCCTCATGGATACTGGCAACTAAAAACCGTAGGCAAAAGGAAACACAAAATGGTTGTGGGAGCCAACAACTTAGTGATCCCAGTGTTCACCCATGGGGGGAGGTGTCACCACAGATTAAAATGCAAAAAAGAAAAGAAATGTGGAAAAAAAACTCCTACTTAAATGCTACCAGATCACACATAAATATAAAAAAGTTTTTTTCATATAGAAAGATATCCAAAAATGTATACCCAGAGAATTACCTACAAGAATAACAAAAGTATGATATTATAATTGTAAGCACCATATGCATCATGTGCATCAAGAAATCCTCACCCCTCTCCTCTCTCTACCAAACAAGAAAAAAGCTAAAAACATATACCCCACCAGCAAGATAAATTCTTAAGCTCAACGACTATTAATATATCACGAATCGATAAAGCAATAGCCTTACATGTAAAGCCCTAATAAGGACCCGTCAACAAGCCTTATTGCATGCATACACTAGGGCTCCTTATCCACTGTGGCCTTTGATCTGAGGTCTGTAGTGGGACAATTTGGATAAAGTTCATGAAAGTAAATATATATTAAATCTAGAAATTCTCTGGCTTTCAAAAAGAAATACTGAAGGTCTTCAAATGCTTCTGATGAAACATGAATTGTGGAGCTGTATGCCGTGACATCACCACATTTCCAGAAGTGTCTCCGGAAGTTTCCCCATACCGCTAAGGTTGGAACTTTCTATATACACCCCTGTTGATTTTTGATACATGTAAGTGCATTTATTTGATTTTAATAAAATATCATTTGGACCTTACACTGTGGAGTGCTCTGCTTTTTTATTTACTGGATGTTGGGCGATGGTGAGAGTTACTGGTTCATATTCCCTTCCTTTTGTCCACCTGTTTGGTACACCACAGGTGAATTCTACCAAAGAACATCTGTGATTGTTCCTTGTGTTATATGACTTCTTTATAACTTTACGTTCATTTATTTTTGGTATGCCTTCTGAAGTGATTATGGGGTGGTGGAGACTCAATTGGCTGGAGATACACACAACTATTTAATTTTGGACTTTTTACATAACTGGATATATGCATGTTTCACGTGTGTTGTTTTTTGATTATTCTTATGGTATATATTGTACTTATATGTAATGCGTGAATTGTTTATTATGGTTATATGTTTATGGATTTCACATATGGTTTGAAAGTAATTTGTTTGTTTGAAGAATAGTGCAGCACATCAGGATTAATAAAATATTGCATATTACAGAAGCCTGAGATTCAGGACTACTGGGCTGCAGGAAAACAACAACTTGGTGTCCGTGTAGCAGCAATGGAGCATGTGTAACCTTGGAGTACTCAGAGTTTTGCTTTAATTTAATGTTCTCATTTTCAGGATTCTTTACTTTGATTTGTCCTTCAGACTGAAGCTAATTTTTCTGGCTGCCACTGGTATTCTGCACACACATAAAGCCTATGCCTGTACAAATAAAATGACTTGCTGGAATCAATGTCATAATAGGAATATTTTAATTTGTACATATTGGAACATTTCAATTTTAATAAGTGATTTTTTGCTGTATGTTTTATAAATTTTTGGAGGTGTAATGGCCCACTTACACTTTAAAGCTGTAAATGATATATTTCTAAACGTACATTGAACTCCTCAAATTGTTGCAAGATAGTTAGAACTTCAATAAAACTTTATACTAAGAAGCATATCTCATGGGACGTTGCAACAGTATTAAGGTAATGCTGAATGCATCTCATCTGCACAATACTAATGTGAAATGGCAAAAGGAGAGCAACGTAAGTGAAGTTACATCAATATTATACAGGCATAAAATATAACATTGTATATATGGATAATATAGAAGGTAATTTTAGAATTTAAATCCTGAACATGTATTTTGTTTTGTTTTGTACAGCTGTGTAAATGAAACGAGTACATCTGCAATCTATGTGTGTAATTCTAATTAACTGGCAATTGCTAAAAAATGTATTAGATTTTAGTTAGCAACATCAGTCACCTAATAATAACATATCATTAAAAAAAGATCAGTGTTGGTCTTGTGAATGCCCTGATGGTAATATTGTATTGTCTTAAGAAATACTTTATGTCTGAACATCTTGAGACTTTGTTTGAGCCTTGGATGTTAGTTTCATACCATGCTTTGCTGCCCAGCATTACTCCTAATCAGTTCTCGCATTGCCAAAGACCATTCACACATCCCCATACAAGTATTCCTAAAATGGTCAATATTTTTTCCTTTACTTCAATAAATCAAACTACAATTTACAAGATTTTGTATGGGTTACAATGATTTATTTTTCATTTATATACATTTCTGTTAGAGAACACTCTAGAAATTGGCAATTCGATCAGAAATTATTTCATAAATACACATTTTTTTCAATAATAAAATCAGTCTTTTTGACTATACATTTTTTCTCTAGCATGAATTTGCATTTTTTTTTATAAACTTAGTGAATAAATAAATAAATCAAATTAAATCACTATTTACTTTTTCCTAGTATGAATGTCTGTTTTCCAGATGCCACATTGAAACAGGAATTCTACATTGTGGCCTTTTCTACCTATGAAAATATATGGTACATCTTGTTTGTTGGAGTGTTTCTGTTATTTTTAATGGCAATATGTGGCAACTTGCTAATCACAGTTCTCATATGGATTGTCCCTCATCTTCAAACTCCCATGTACATTTTCCTTTGCAATCTATCAGTTTTGGATATTATTCACGTGTCTACCATCTTGCCAAAGCTAATGTCTATTATGTTAAAAGGAAACTGCAATATTTCTTTTGTAGGCTGCTTATTACAAATGTTTATGTTTGTCCTTTGCCTAAATACAGACTTTTTACTTCTTACATCCATGGCTTATGATCGTTATGTTGCCATATGCATTCCTCTTCAATATTCCATCATTATGAACTTTAAGACATGTGTCCTGTTGGCTTCAGCTTGTTGGGTTATTGGTGCCATAAATGCAGTAATGCACTCTATTTTGATGTCACAGTTAAGATTTTGCTATAGTAAAATGATCAACCATTTCTTTTGTGATTTAAGGGCCATACTGAAGCTGTCCTCAGATGATACAATGCATATAAAAACAATAATATTCGCTGAAGGTGTGCTATTTGGTTTTATTCCCTTTATGCTCATCTTGACTTCTTACATATGTATTATATTTGCTATCTGTAAGATCCACTCAACAGAAGGTAGACTGAAGACTTTCTCCAGCTGCTCCTCACACATTACAGTTGTACTCCTGTTCTGTGGAGCATCTCTCAGCCAGTACATGAAACCAGAGACTGAGCAGTCTGAGGAACAGGACAAGTTGTTATCTTTACTTTATATTGCTGTAGTACCCATGTTAAACCCCTTAGTTTACAGTATGAGAAACAAAGATGTTTTACTAGCTATGAAAATCTTTATTAAAATCAAAGTGTCTAACTTTCTATCTGGGGCTTTTGTAAGGTAATGAGTAGTGTTGAGCGAACCCGGACTGTAACGTTCGGGTCCGTACCGAACTTTCGGGTGTCCGTGGCACGGACCCGGACCTGGACATTTCAAAAATCGTTCGGGTTCGGTCCGGGGTTCTGCTATTTTACTCCACGTGTTGAGAAGCTGCAGGGCAGCCAATCAACAAGCGTTTCACTGGTTTGCCCTTAGAAGCCAGTACAGCCATGCCTACTAATGGCATGGCTGTGATTGGCCGGTGCATCATGTGACCCAGCCTCTTTATAAGCTGGAGTCACAGTGCTGCAGTCACATGCTCCTTGGGTTAGTGTTGGGAAAGGTAGCTGACTGCGTGAGGGACAGATTTGAGACATTTTAAGACCTGATCCTGCATCCTGAGATAGATTACTTTACTACTGCTGTCTGTGCTGTTGCTCTGAGGACAGATAGCAGAAATTAGAGATTTCACATACTGCTGCTTTGAGTTGCAGATCAAGCTCTGCATAGAACAACGATCGCTACGATCGTGCTCTACGATCAGATTGTTGGGGGAATTTGAGATTTCAAATACCGCTGCTTAGAGTTGGAGATTTGGAGATTAAACTCTGTCCAACGAAACGATTGTACGTTCGTACACAAAGATCAGATTGTTGGGGGAATTTGAGATTTCAAATACCGCTGCTTAGAGTTGGAGATTGCAGATTAAACTCTGTCTAACGAAACGATCGTACGTTCGTA
>BLSH010092178.1:214895-237369 GCA_018402905.1 Glandirana rugosa
AAGTTTCACGACCGATATATTTACTCGACAGTCTCTTGTCCCCTACCCCTCGATTTTAATGTGAGAAGTCTCGAGTCACTCCTCTCAAGAATCTCAACTAACCTCCCTACGCTGTGGGGCGGAAGTGTTTCCTTGTGTCGCCTCCGCAATTTAGTGTTCGACACACGACCTCGAGGGATGGGACAGTGGAAAAAAGAGAACCAAAATCTTTTTGAACAGTCTTCACTGAGGACGACTATCGTCTCGTTCCTTCGTCGTCTGTTTTTACTGTGAATCACGAGACCTAACTCTGTTCATGTGTGATATCTCCCTATACGTAACATGTATAAAACACTGACTCTACATCCCTCCAATCAACTCTAAGAACTCTCCTCACTGAGCTCTGAAGAGTGTAATTTTAGCTCCCCATCCCCTGTTCTCTGACAGCTCATTTATATAGCCAGCACTTTGAATTGATGTAGATAAACAGGTACAACTTATGTAGGAGGATTTCTTTCATCTATGTGTATCATCTTTGTGTATTACCTGGGGATATTCCCTTCACTGGGTATATGAGGAGGAGTTCTGACGTACTCGTTGGGCAGGGGGAGGGGGGGCGGGGGACTGCCAGTGAAAGTTGCGGCGACGAGGAGAGCATGTTATACTTACCTCCTCTATGCAGTTGGTTTTGCAGAGCAGCCTGGATCCTCCTCTTCTCGGGTCACTCTTCGGTTCTCCTGGCCCTTCCCTCCTGTCGAGTGTCCCCACAGCAAGTAGCTTGCTATGGGGACAGCCGAGCCACATTCAGTCAAGTCCATTCAGACACAGAGCTGCAGCCAGGCCCCACCCCCTTTCTCTCCTCATTGGCTGACTGACTTTGATACCTCCTGGACATCGCTGTAGAGAGAAGGGGCTCGGGTAAGTAATTAGGGGGTGCTGGGGGGGCTGCTACACACAGAAGGTCATAGAATGCATTAAGATAAAAACCTTCTGCCTTTACAATCACTTTAGTTGTAAAGATTTTAGGGTATTATAAAAGGTGATATTAAAATGAACCTTGAAGCAAATGGCTAAACGCACAGTTAAAATCCCAGTATGGTAACTGTGCTATCTGCCGATTTAGAACTCTGTTTTGCCAATCTTGTGATGTTAAGTGAACCTAATGTACCTATAGTATATTCATGTCCTGTCTGTTTGCTTACCTCTTGGTTTTTGTCAGCCTAGTTCTCATCACCACCTGTGGACTAAGTAATCTTGTCTCAGTGAACTCCACTCCAGTCTTCAATTAAGGAAACTCTATTTAAGACCATGTGCCGATCAATGTGTGTGTTTGGCTTTGTGTGTGGTTGTTCTTGTTGTATGCTCTGAGTCTTTCCATTTACCGACTTTTGGCTTGTTCTGACTATCCCTGCGTGCTTGATCCCCCAACCTTGGGCTTGTTCACTGTTTCTCCTGTCTGCTTGATACCCCGACCTTGGCATGCCCTCCTGTCTGTCCCTGTCTGCTTGTGGCCCTGACCCTTGGCTATCCCGCTGACTATCCCTTGTTGTTCTTGTGCTGCTGCTTCCTCCTGTGGCCAGCAGAGCATGAGCTGGGGGACTGCAACCTGGATCCAGTTTCAGCCAATTCCATCCTCACCACCAGAGGCTCTGGCGAATACCTACTGGCTCTTAGACTACGCGCCCTGGGGAAACCAATGCACTAGCTCCCTGTGTTTCAGTGTCAGTGCTCCAGGGGCCCGTCTTCCCATACCAGCGGGAGCTCATTAGCAGCAGTCAGCTATAGGTCCACAACCTTAGCGGTGCACTTCACAACCTTTGCGGTGCGATACGTACCCCAGCGGGGCGCATCTGTCACCTGACCCCAGGTGTCGTGACAGCCGGTTAGGTAACAGGTGTGCAGAGGCTTGTCTTTTCATGACAAGATGCTCTGTATATCTCTTCTACCATAGATGATTATCTCTGCCTGTCAACACTTTTTATTTGAGGCTCCGCTGGACTGATTTAAATGGTTACTGGTATTAGGTGGTTCTATGGGTGGGTGGTGTTGCTGGTCCTCCATTGGAGTTTGGGCTGCCACCTTACTGGTGCGACAGAGCCATTGATTCAGCCGAAACAGTACTTATGTGGGGAAGAAGGAGCAGTCGGTGTCCGGAATAATGCAACTCTTGATGGAAGATTTTTTTTTAAATATTTATTATTATAATTATTTATATATTTTTTCAGTATGAAAACACATTGAATATACAGATAGGATTATGATCAGTGGTTAAACATATTCAAGTAAACCGACATATAAATGGATATAAAGCTATACAGTGCCTTGAAAATTTTTCATACGCCTTTTGTCCTGTTACAACCATAAACGTAAATGTATTTTATTGGGATTTTATGTGATAGACCAACATAAAGTGGCACATAATTGTGAAGTGGAAGGAAAATGATAAATGGGTTTCCAGATTTTTTACAAATACATATGTGAAAAGTCTGGCGTGCGTTTGTATTCAGTCATGCGATCCGATTCTGGTGCAGACAAAAAAAAGGGTCCTGCACAAGTTTGGTCCGAATGCGATGCAAATTCATCCATACAGTTTGTATGGCTGAATTTGCATTGCACATACATCGCATGTGATCTGCACTGCAGTGCGGTGTGAATCACATGCGATGTCTGGATGAAGTTGTGGAGAAGTATAAAGAAGGGTTAGATTATAAAAAAATATTCCAAGCTTTGAACATCTCACAGAGTACTGAGTATGACACAACTGCAAACCTACCAAGACATGGCCGTCCACCTAAACTGACAGGCCAGGCAAGGAGAGCATTAATCAGAGAAGCAGCGAAGAGGCCCATGGTAACTCTGGAGGAGCTCAGGTGGGAGAATCTGTCCACATGACAACTATTAGTCGTGCACTCCTCATATCTGGTCTTTATGGAAAAGCAGCTAGAAGAAAGCCATTGTTGAAAGAAAGTCATAAGAAGTCCCATTTGCAATTTGCGAGAAGCCATGTGGGGGACACAGCAAACATGTGGAAGAAGGTGCTCTGCTCAGATGAGACCAAAATTGAACTTTTTGGCCTAAAAGTAAAAGCTATGTGTGGCGGAAAACTAACACTGCACTTCACCCTGAACACACCGTCCCCACCGTGAAACATGGTGGTGGCAGCATCATGTTGTGGGGATGCTTTTCTTCAGCAGGGACAGGGAAGCTGGTCAGAGTTGATGGGAAGATGGATGGAGCCAAATACAGGGCAATCTTAGAAGAAAACCTGTTAGAGTCTGCAAAAGACTTGAGACTGGGGCGGAGGTTCACCTTCTAGCAGGACAACGACCCTAAACCTACAGCCAGAGCTACAATGGAATAGTTTAGATCAAAGCATAATCATGTGCTAGAATGACCCAGTCAAAGTCCAGACCTAAATCCAATTGAGAATCTGTGGCAAGACTTGACAATTGCTGTTCAGACGCTCTCCATCCAATCTGACAGAGCTTGAGCTAAAAAAGAATGGGCAAAAATGTCCTCTCTAGATGTGCAAAGCTGGTAGAGACATCCCCAAAAAGACTTCCAGCTGTAAAGGAGAACACACAAATACGAATACTGGTATATAGTGAAAAAGTGGATTTTGCCGGCACTTATGAGGCTGATGGATTTAAAATATCAATATTTATTTTGTCATTTAAAATACAAAAAGGTACAAAAGAGTACATAAAAGAGTAAACATAAAAATAGCACCACAGCACCAAGGATTCCCATTAGGGGATTCTTAGTGAACTGCAAGAAAAACATTTCCACATAGGTCAGGAAAATGATACATGATACCGGACCAGTACATAACAGTGGAATAATAACCTTTATATTCGTCCAGCAAGGACAAACACTGGAGCAGAACCTATGGTGTAAAAAAGTATATAGTATACAGATGATGTCTAAGAGCAGAGAGCAGATACCTGTGCATACCTTGGTGTTAAGTTGCTGTATAGGCTTCTTGTGCCACCAATGCTACCTAGACCATCCGTGTGGGCGTCCGACCTCCTATCACTGCATACGCTACTCGTACCGCCAATGCCTCCTGAACCGTCCATTCGAGCGTCCAGCCTTTATCCCCCATTGCGTCGTGTGCTCGCCGCCCAATGGGCGGCGATAGGCGTCGCTAAATAGTGACGCGGGCATATGCGCTTCACACACCCCTATGGGTGTGTTTGTAGCTAGATCAGCTGGATGGCTGGGGGATTCGGATGGGCCGGCGGGGAGGGGTTGTCTTTCTTTCTCCCCCCCGCCCCTCCCTCCCTTTCTCCACGCTTGTCCACCACTGACTCTCCTTACACACGGCGCGCTCAGATCGAGCATGCGCCGTGTGTTGAAGTGCACGTTGCGTCGTGTGTTTGACGTCACTGTTTAGTGACGCCTATCGCCGCCCATTGGGGGCGGCGAGCACACGACACAATGGGGGATAAAGGCCGGACGCTCGAGCAGACGGTTTAGGCGGCATTGGCGGTATGAGTAGGGTATGCAGTGATAGGAGGTCGGACGCCCACACGGATGGTCTAGGTAGCATTGGTGGCACAAGGAGCCGATACAGCAACTTAACACCAAGGTATGCACATGCTTAAGCAATATGCCTTAGACTCTCTATCTGCTCTCTGCTCTTAGACATCATCTGTATACTATATACTTTTTTACACCATAGGTTCTGCTCCAGCGTTTGTCCTTGCTAGACGAATATAAGGAGGGGCACCGGCTCTCTCTGTACCACAACAGTATTGTATGTGGAAATATACATACTGAGAGGTGCCCATGTGCGTTGTACCATCTTTTTACATCCCAGGTAATTTTGCTATACTTACCACCTAATAGTCATAACAGTGGAGGCTCCTACATAAGGGCTCCTGGGGCAGTGCCCCACCAGTCTTTGTTGCAGGAAAACAATAAATAAATATATGAAAATAAACTATATAATCATTTATTATGTTGAGTTCCCTCCCTTGATTGTTTACCTCTCGCTATGCTTATTTGTTAGGTAGATAAAAAAAAAAAGTCTCCTTTTATTTCTATTCTGCCTAGCAAAGGGGCGTCTGTCCGAAAATTCATTTAAAACTGCATTCAGAACACTTAGTAAA
This sequence comes from Glandirana rugosa, assembly GCA_018402905.1. NCBI lineage: Eukaryota > Metazoa > Chordata > Amphibia > Anura > Ranidae > Glandirana > Glandirana rugosa. Next base: position 219,989 of record BLSH010092178.1, read on the forward strand.
CAGCTTCTCCACCGTTATTGGTTGTTTTACTTCCTTCCATTGTTCTAATAAGAGCTCAAAAGGACGGGTCAGAAAAACGACCTGGCCCGCCTATTGAGCTCCCTGATTTGCTCCCTGCACAAGGGGGTGGAGATCTTCCAAGTGGAAGGGAGGAAAGTGTGAGGCTGGGAGGAGGAGCTCACTGTACAGCAGCCAGTGAAGGAGCAGGGAGGGAGGAGAGCACAGTCAGCACACCCCAACATACCAGCTCCACACACCAGAAGCTTTATGCAAATATAGCAGTAGGATGGTGGCCATAGATTTTTATCAGTGATGATGTCATCAGAAGGCGCAGGCTGTGAGTGTGTACATGTGATATTAGAACTGCACTGCACTTTTTGCTAAAGATTGTTCACGGGGACGAGATAGTTTGTGTGCTCTGCTGATATCTTATCAGTGTGTAGGAAGGACTGATAGGGAGCAGGCAGAATGCAGCAGGGTAAACATGTCCTGTTTGCTGGGTGTTCTGAATGGAAAAATATTGACCTGTGAGTAGCAAAACTGGATGGAGAACTGCATATAGAAGACGTGGCTCTGCCTGTATCTGAGAACCAAGCACTAATTACTATGTGTGTCTCCCATCCTGTACTAGAGCTGCCAGTGTATGTTGGAAGTTGTGCTCCTATAGGGTGAAAGACATAATTGTTCCTGTTAGGGATTGTAGTCTATATGACTGTTGAGGATGGCTTTCCAGGGCACAGCTGCATGTAGAAGCACATAAGCAATTGGTTTACAATTCACCACAATGTAATGCTGCATTCTGTGTTACTGGCTGCACACTGTGTTCCTGTCTTCTGCACACTGTGTTACTGGCTGCACACTGTGTTACTGTCTTCTGCACACTGTTACTGGCTGCACACTGTGTTACTGTCTGCACACTGTTACTGGCTGCACACTGTTACTGTCTTCTACACATTGTGTTACTGTCTTCTGCACACTGTGTTACTGTCTTTTGCACACTGTGTTACTGTCTTCTGCACACTGTTACTGACTGCACACTGTGTTACTGTCTGCACACTGTTACTGTCTGCACACTGTTACTGGCTGCACACTGTTACTGGCTGCACACTGTTACTGGCTGCATACTGTTACTGGCTGCACACTGTTACTGGCTGCATACTGTTACTGGCTGCATACTGTGCTACTGGCTGCATACTGTTACTGTCTGCACACTGTTACTGTATTCATACTGTTACTGGCTGCATACTGTTACTGGCTGCTTACTATTACTGGCTGCATACTATTACTGGCTGCATACTGTGTTACTGGCTGCAATATACCCCTACCTGTGTTATTGGCTGCATACTGTGTTACTGGCTGCAATATACCCCACCTGTGATACTAAGCTGTATACTCCTGACACAATATGTGGAATACAGGGGACGGAGTGGGTGGATTCTATAAGCGGTGGGGCTAGTAGGAGAAGTGGGAGGGGTCAAAAAGGAAGGGCATGGCCTGCCCCCCCCCCATCCTAAAACTTCACCAGCCGCCACTGAGTCATAATATCAGTTATTGCTGCATAGGTGTACGGAGTTTTAACCCTGCACCCTCTTGGTGCTCCTGCTATGTTTCAGCCTCTCTATGATGTTTTTCTACTGATATCTACCTACTCTATACACAATATCTGAACATTTGAGTGACTATATCCAGTCCAGAGTTACAGGTAGGATATAGGCATATGCCTAAAACCAATAACTCTTCTCTTATTTTTCTACATTCATATATGAAAGGGACTCCCACACTCTCTTATATGCATCATGCCTAGATATATTATACATCCGGTCACGTTTTGTCCCCTGTGTCTGCCCCCCTGATAATACGGCCCATTGGGTTCTCCTTCAGGACCACAAGTAAGCATGCATCTGTTATACATTGATATAAGCTATATGGCAATACATTGTTATGGCAATATATAATTATGTGTATACAACTATACTCCTGATATGAGGAAATATTTTTATATTATGTACTTTCTACCCATAGTCTGCAAGAAAAAATGTCCAGAAGAAGCACATTGTTACGAAACGCGTTGACGCTCTTTTATTCCACTGTTATGTACTGGTCCGGTATCATGTATCATTTTCCTGACCTATGTGGAAATGTTTTTCTTGAAGTTCACTAAGAATCCCCTAGGTGGAATCCTTGGTGCTCTGGTGCTATTTTTATGTTTACTCTTTTATGTACTCTTTTGTACCTTTTTGTATTTTAAATGACAAAATAAATATTGATGTTTTAAATCCATCAGTCTTATAAGTGCCGGCAAAATCCACTTTTTCACTATATACCAGTATTCGTATTTGTGTGTTCTCCTTTATATGTCAGGATGGTGGCACAATTTGGAATGTTAGTTTTCTAGTCTCGACTTCCAGCTGTAATTGCAGGGAAAGGTGGTTCTACAAAGTATTGGCTCAGGGGGGCTGAATACAAATGCACCCCACACTTTTCACATATTTATTTGTAAAATAATTTGAAAACCATTTATCAATTCCTTACACTTCACAATTATGTACTACTTTTTGTTGGTCTATCACATAAAATCCCAATAAAATACATTTATGTTTTTGGTTTATAACATGACAAAATGTGGAAAATTTCAAGGGGTATGCATACTTTTTCAGGGCACTGTAAATGCATGAATCAATTAATACATTGATATATCAAAAAATAAAAAAACTGATTATGAACCTTCTGTTCCGTAAAGCATAGATTCACATGTCATCTAAAAAAAAAGCATTATTTCCAATGAACGCTGTTCACATATATGCAGTGTGAATTTGATTCGGTTCACAAAAGGGTCTTGTGCGAGTTTAGTGCAGTGTGAATTTCAGCTCCATAGACTTCTATGGGACAGGATTGAAATCTCAGTCCTGTCTTCACATCATCGCGTATTTCTTTTGTTTTTTTTGACTAGATTTTTACATATATTGGGCCGAAATAAAGTCGCAGATGTGACCACTCCCCTCACACAGTCACACTAAATTCACATTGAAATCGCACATGGTAAGCAGAAATCGCAATGTGAATTTGCACAGTGTGTCACTTTAAATTTGCACCAAATTTGCCGCGCATAAGTGTGAACTGGCACTAAAGTGATACTAAACACACACTGTTTAATTTCCATTGTCCCTCCTATTTCTGTATGTGGATGATGGCACTGTAATTATTTTAATTAAACAAAACATCTATGGCCGTTTTGCCACGGGCGTTCCAATAAGATCCGCCTGTCAGTTTTTCAGGCGGACCTGATTGAACGCTCCATTCACCTCTATGAAGCGACAGATGTCAGAGGTGACATGTCCTCTGACATCCAGCGATAGCCAATCTGATCCTGAAATCCAGACGGATGGTAACCCTATTTTCCATCTGTCTGGATAATCAGATAGGATCGGATGAAAGCGGACAGACGGCTCGTTTTCATCCATTTTCCCATAGAGGAGAGTGGGGCTCTGATAGGTCCTTCCCTGCACAGTGAATGAAGACGGATCTGTCATCTGCCTGCTCAGTGGGGATCAGTGGAGCGATCCCTGCTGAGCAAAGCAGAGTCCGTGTGAAAGAGCCCTAAGTACCTTTTTCCTAATCGATATCCAGCTGTCATATGGTTTTACATACATTCCGTCTACATGAGTGACCGGAGGCGTGATGACTGCATGGACTCTGAAGGTCAGCCACTGTAAGCCGGACCTTCAGAGCGCATGCTCTGATGATGTTATCGGCTGCATGCACTCTGAATATCTTCGAGACTGTGCAAGTTTAGGAGATGTTCACAGTACCTACAGGTAAGTGTTATTATAGGCTTACCTGTAGGTACAAGTGGTAGCTCAGAGTTTACTACCACTTTAAAGTGGAGTTCCACCCAAAAGTGGAAGCTCTGCTTATCTGTCTCCTCCCCCTCCAGTGCCACATTTGGCACCTTTCGGGGGGAGTGGGCACCTGTCCCCAATTCCGTCGGACCTTGCCGCTGCGAGGTTCGTCAGAGGTTCAGCCCCCCTCCTCCTTTCCCTGCCGCCAGGGCAGTTAGAGAGCGCAGCAGGAAACCGGCTGTGAAACCGTAAGGCTTCACTGCTGGTTTCCCTTACCAGCCATGGCGGCGGCAGCACCCGAGAGCCAATGGAAACATCAGCTTTGGTACCGACATCACTGGATTCCATGACAGGTAAGTGTCCTATTATTAAAAGTCAGCAGCTACAGTATGTACAGTATTTATTCACGCACGGGGCGGAACTCCGCTTTACGTGCAAATGTTTTAGTCCAATAAATAAAGGGCAACGGCCCCCATTTCCAACAGCTAAGATGGGGCCAGTGTTTTTGGATACATAACTGAATGTTATTTCAAGGCTTGGTTCCCGATTAGTTTATATATATATATGAGTGGTGTGTCAGTGCGTTGCCCAAGTCCCGAGGCGACGTCACCTGTGACGAAATGCGTAGGGTGAGCGATGCGCTGACGTCACCACCTGTTGGAAAGTCCCGGAAGGACGGGTGTATGCAGAGGAAGCCAGCATTTTTGGAGGATCACTTATGTGCATATGTTTTTATACATGTTAGTGTCTTTTATATAATAAAGTAAACATACAGTTTTACACTACGTTGAGCCTATCTTTTAAATGAGGATTATTCAATGGGATACCGCTGATACCGTTGCACCACTGATCTGCCACTGCCACCGAGTGACATTCGGGAGATACCAGAGCCACATCATACCCCGGCTGGGTATGATATGGCTTGATCGACCTACTATAATATGGGGGCAAATCCTTCTGGTAAGGAGATACCTTATATGGTGGTGGATTTCACATTGGTGTCGTGTTTTGATGATCTGCTGGAGCATTGTTGTGTTATATATCAAGTCTCAACTTTCTTCCACGTGTTTCTAATGGACTCTATGGGATTGTAGTCATCATTGTACTATTGGGACACTCATTTGAGCGCATATTTGCTTGAACATCACAAAAAACATACAACATTTACCCTCGCAGGGATAAGGCCCATAGGCCTGTACATACACAACAGAAACAACTGAAGCTTACCACTACTAACCCTCTAAGGAGTGTAAGTCAGGTCAAGAGATTGTTTGGTTCACCTAGATCAGCTATGGTACGTGATAATCATGAATATAGAACAGTTAGGAATGAATGCAAAAGCTGCAATTAGGCATCGTTCTGCGGTGTGGCTCCGGCCATGGAAGTCCATTTTAGGGCCAGTTCACGCTGGGAATCGCACAGGAACGCGCTGTGCATTCCATTCCTGTGTGGTTCACATGTAGTTCCACATGGTGCAATTTTTTAGCCCATTCATTTTGAATGGGCTGAAATCGCACAGCACCACACCAAAAGTAGTTCATGCACTACTTTTGGAAAATCGTTGCAATCGGATTGCATGGCACTTTTGTACCATGCGACCTTGTTCGGGCAAACGCACTGTTTGCAACCTACGTTTGGGGTGTCATTAACTTAATATTGACACCTGCTGCAGATCACAACTGTAACACAGGTTTCCAGCACCACTTTCTGCTGTGAACCGGCCCTTAGTACAAAAGAGACACAATTATGTCTTTTCCGCATTAAAGTTGCTTATCTGTCTCTCTGCACTACACTGAGCTGCGCACAATTTTGGCAATGGATTTCTGGCAGTTCAACAGGCATTTTCATTACTTGCAGTACCCCTTACCGCCCCCTGAAAAGTGATCCGCAGTTGATTGCGTTTGAAAGGGTGGTATAGCATCTGCTCAGTCACCTGTTTTTACTGCCCCTTGGCTGCCTGTTTGAAAGAACCTATAGTTTTTCATGGATGTACTGATTTTGTTTTCTTTATTTGCCTTAACCACTTGCCTCCCACTCGCAGTAGATTTACTGCAAGCGGGCGGCTGGTGCAGGCTCAGCAACATAACTGTATATTGCCAGTAGCCTTCCAGGTTTGGGGAGCACGCTCCCTGCTGATTAATGCTGTTATCTGACACGACACAAATGATTTCAGTTGACACCTACTGATCAGCTGTGTCCAATCACAGCTCAGAGTTCTGTGTTTACAAACACACAGAACTCTCTGTGCACAGAACAGCGGTCTGTCTGTTTCTCTCTCTGAAATATAGGGAGAAGGGTAAACACAACACTCATTAACGTTGACACCTACTGATCAGCTGTGTCCAATCACAGCTCAGAGTTCTGTGTTTACAAACACACAGAACTCTCTGTGCACAGAACAGCGGTCTGTCTGTTTCTCTCCCTGAAATATAGGGAGAAGGGTAAACGCAACACTCATTAATGTAAAAATAAATAAATGGTGCGGTGCTACTTTAAAAAGTGCACAAATAAATGTTCTAAAAATCTTGGGAGTTGACACCCAATGAAATGCAAGTAAGAATATAATATACAAGTGAGATTATGAAATATTAAACTGTAAACAACAAAGTGCTCATGTGCTCAACAAGTCCAGAGGATGTATAATACACATCCTAAAGTGTGACAGTGCTATAAGCAACAAGGTGCTGATGTACCAAAGTGAAATCCAAAAACTGTATAGTCCAAACACGCTTATCCAGTAAAATTAACCTCAGTTGCAGTGCTGAAAATAGACCACATGGAGGTGCTCTCACACTGTTACTCACCGCAGGATGCAGGATTTCCTTTGGTGTGAAAAATAGTAAGAAGGACTCACATTATCTGAAGATCACTCCTCTTCTTCTCCCCCGTGAGTAATCCTTGTGTGGAAAAAGGTAAGCAGAGAGAACATCATGGATTAAATTATCAAGACTAGTAGCAGTATCCCCGCCATCACTTAACTGCCTGTATGCAAAGTCAGACTCAAGAAAAACTGCCTCCGCACTATGCGATCCCCGGGCAAACCGGAAGTACATAACGCTGAAGGCTCCGGCTTACGCGTTTCGTCATAGGGACGTCATCTGAGGTGGCGCCATCTTACGTCTCCCTCCGGTTTAAGTAGTCAGCTGTCGCCAGGCAACATATGGTAATATTACTTAATGGAGCTGGCTTTTTTGTCATCATCCTTCACAAACAAAACACCTCAACCAGTTTATTCATATAACATATCCAGTAATAAAATTTAAAATACCACTAATACAGTATAATTAAAATGTGCCTGAAGGACATTGGGAAAGGAATTCCAAAGTTTAAAAAATACAAAAATATATATATATATGTAAAGCGGGAGAGGAGACAGCTAGTGAACCCACACGGCATACATATATCCAGACGGTGACCCCTGAAGGTGGTCATAGGAATAACATCACTAACCCACACTATGTCCAATACAAGCCTGAAAATATGTAAATATAACTACCAAAATAAATGATAAATAACCAATAATCCCTGGAATTAAAGTGGTTGTCAACTTGTGACAAGCACTTTAACCTACAGGTAAGCCTATAATAAGGCTTACCTGTAGGTGCCCTGTATATCTCCCAAACCTGCATAGTTTAGGAGATGTGCAGTGTACCAAATGTGCCAACGTTATTTCGGCATATGCACAGTGAAGAAACGGCCTCCGTGCCATTTCATCACTGAGATGGTGCCATGACTGGCAGCTCCTGCACGCATGCACGAGAGTGACTTCACGTGACTCCGGCCAGTCACAGAACCGGAGTCACGGTCCCGGAAGGAAGAGGGGCTAAAGATGGATGCTGCCTGCACAGGGGACAGCGCTGGACATCGCAGGCTTCGTTTGCAGGTAAGTGACACATAATGGGCTACTATGCGATGCATAGTAGCCCATTATGCTTCTACTTTGCAGGGGAATACAGAGGAAGTAAACCCCATCAGGGTTTACTTCCTCTTTAAATATGAATTCATAAGAGTAATAAATGGGAATAATAATACAGATAAAAAAATATCTGAAAGTAAATATATATATATATATGAAATAAACGTAAATGTAAATAAAGAAAAAGCGAAAAAAAATAAATAAAAAATAAACATAAAAAATAAAATAAAAAAGTGAAAAAATATAAAAAAATGAAAAAAATAAATAATATAAAAAATATAAAAATCCAATAATAATATTAATAATAATAATAATATCCAAACATTATAAAAATATATATCTCTATATATATAAACATCCATATGCAAGACTCATAAAACAATTCTCAAAGTTGAAGAGAGCAGGGAACATCATACTTGAATCCATCAGGTGGAAGGAGAGGCTCAAAATTAAATTAAATAAAAATAAAATGATGAAAATAAATAAGAAAAGATATATATTGAAAAAATATTATATATTGCTTTTTTTTTAAATAAAATGTATAGAAAGATGAATTAATGTAAAATTGGTCCTGAAGGCTGCAGAAGTGAGGCTAGTAATTCGATAAAAAAAAAACAGTTCAGATCAATATCAATGTTCAAGCCTTCCGGCTGGAGGGATTTTAAAATGTAGATCCATTTAGTTACATTCTGTGAAATCGCTTTTTTCATATCATCTCCCCGCCAGTGGCCCTTAACATGGTCAATTCCATAGAATGTCATGAGGGAGATATCTCGGTTGTGGACTTCCTTGAAATGCCTTGATAGGCTGTGTTTGTTGAAGCCTTTTTTGATGTTACTCATATCCTCCATAATCCTTACATACAGGGGCCTAATTGTTCTACCCACATATTGAAATTTGCACGGGCACTCAATCACGTATGTCACGTGAGTACTATTGCAAGTGATCAAATGATTGATTTTGTAGTAGTGGTAGTACAGAAAGACCCCCTTTTTCTCGGTTGTCTCATACTTTTCCTACATGGTTGACACCTCTGACATCTAAAGAATCCCTTCATGTCATGGAATAAACTCACATTCTTTGGAGGTTCTACTACATTTTGAACCAATCTATTTCTCAGATTGGGAGCCTTCCTATATACAAAGTGCGGTTTGGGGGGTAAAATTGTCTTCAATATCTTATCTGTTTTGAGGATGGACCAATGTTTCTTAATGATTCTTTCCACTTTTTTATATTGTCTGTTAAACCCGGTGAGGAACGCAAAATCCATCTTATGGTTTTCCTTCTTTTCTTGGTTAGATGGGAGGGAGTCTCTGTTTACTTTTTTCACCATACTCTTTAACCTCATTAATACTTCTTTTTTATATCCTTTGTCTTCAAATCTTTCTATTAACATATTTGCTTGCTCGTCATAATCCCTGTCATTATGGCAATTTCTTCTGATCCTTAACATTTGCCCTTTTGGTATGTTACTTATCCATTTAGGATGATGGCAACTCCATTGTAGGGATATACCCATCTTCTTGAAAAAAGTTTTGGTATGTATATTCCCTCTTACTTTATACAATTTCAAATCTAGATAATCTGCACTATCCTTTTCCCAAGTGCCCGAAAAAGAGATTCCGTACTTGTTAGAATTGATTTCCTCAAAAAAAATTTCAGTTCCTCTCCAAACCCGTATGACATCATCGATGTAGCGCCTATAGAACAGGAGCTTTGGTCTTCTCCCACTATAGATCTGCTCCTCCTCCCATTTTTGCATAAATAGGTTAGCTACACTGGGGGGCATATTTTGCCCCCATAGCTACCCCCTTAGTTTGGACATAGTACTCCCCCCTTGTACCAAAAGTAATTTGTATACATGGCCAATTCTAGGCTTTCCACCAGAAATTTGATCTGTCCTTGCTTTAATTTAGTAAATCTCTGTAGTGCCCACTCTGCACTTTCGTGCCTGTCTTTTTGCACAATATTCGTGTACAAGGAATTTACATCAATTGTCACCAGTAAATCATCCTTAGTAACTTGAATTCTTTAATCTCATTTAATAATTGTTTACTGTCTTTGACGTATGATTTGCCCTTTGACACTAACGGTTGTAGGAACTTGTCTAAGTACTATCCCAATCTCGATGACAGGGAGTTTATCCCACTCACAATAAGTCTTCCCGGGGGTTTCTGTTGATCCTTATGGACTTTTGTTAAATAATATATAACCGGTGTTTTAGATGTTTCCGGTAAAGGGTATCTTGCCTCTTTTTTGTTCTAGGAGCCCTCTCTCCTTTCCTTTTGTCACGTAAGTTTTAATTTTTTTCTGGTACATTCTTTTAGGATCACATTTACATTTTTTGAATGTATCTTCTTTGGCTAAGACATTGCCCATCTCCTCTTCAGAATAAGCTTTATTTAGGATGACAAGGCCTCCCCCTTGTCTACCGATCTTATCACCACTCCTTTTTTCTTCTCTAGTTCTCTGATCGTATCCCAGATCTTCTTCTTATTTGATTTATGGGTTCTTACTGTAGATTCTTTATGTCCTCTTCCGCCATTTTTTGAAAACCTCTAAACCTTCATTACTGGTACATTTTGGGTTAAAAACGGAATTGTTTCTCAACTTCGTGTGGACATAATATGTTTGTATAGGGGTAATGGTATCCCGTCTCTTCATCCCAAACTATTTTTTTATATTGAGTTTCAGAATAAATTTATGCAAATCAATAAATAACTCAAAATTATCAAGATATTTGTCTGTGGCATATTTCAGATCCAGATCTAGAAGTTTTAATTTCTCCTCATTGAGCTGCAAACTACTTAGATTAAAAATTCCTTAACCTAATATTCTCTCCTTCTTTTTCTCTCTCTTCTTTCCTCCTCATTTGCCCCTTGTGCATTTCTTTCTTCCCATCCCAATGTCCTGGTGTGGGGTTCGGGACCATTCCTCCAGTCTCCTCTCTGAGGTTGCCACGTCACTTCCCTGATGATTGGGTAAAAGGGTCTCTCCCGAGCCCATGTGTTTCCACCCTGGGGGGGGCAGCCTCGATAAGGTCTGGGTGAGCCGAATCCTCCTCGATATCTGGGTGGTCTTCCATTGTGACCCCTGGTAAAAAATGTCTTTGTTGATGTTCATATTGATATCCATGTTCATATTGCAAAGGTGAGTAACTATTATATGTATTAATAGGTCCCCTGGGTTCCTCGGGTCCTGGGACCATAGTCATGGTCTCCCATCCTTGGACTCTCCTGTCTTTGACCCCCTGCGGGCAGTCACTCTGAGAAGGTGTCCTGATGTTGGGTGTTCTGTGTGCTGATCTTGGGGTTTTCTGTGGTCTTACTACCGTCCAGGTGTCTTCTTCATCATCTCTCTCCATGGAGGTTTCACATTACACATTGTTAGGGACAAGGTTAACCTTTGATTGCCCATAGAAGTTAACCCCTTCCTAGCCAGTGTCAGTATTCTATCTGATCACTGTATTAGTGTCACTAGCGATGTTGGTGTCAGTCAGGTAATGTCCCTTCCAGCCAGAGTCTGCAAATGCAATATTGCCCTCCACCCTATCACAGATTATCGCCATTACCAGTATAGCGTCTATAGCTGCGTAAATTCCAGTGTATATATGATAGTTTGAAGGCGCTATAACATTCATAAAAATCAATATACACGTATTGGGATTTTTTATTTTTATTTTATTTGTCCAGACACAAAAAAAAACACCACATTCAAAAAAGTCTTCAATGCCTTTTCGGTTATTGCAAAGAGCTCCTCGTTTTATCAATAAAGTTCTCTGGCTTTGTATCGGACAGCCCATGCTCCTGGTATATTTTACTGCTTTATTTTCCTCATCATGGTGTTGGGTGCTAGCTTGTGTCTGACCCCTGCTGACCTTGGACCTACAGGCATAGTCTTCACCAAGGATAGATGGCACTGCAAATACTGCATTAGTATGTTTGTGTGCAATGACTGGTGCCTACTAATGGTGAGAAATCCCGATGCCCAGGGCCGTCTTTAATATTGATTGGACCCTGGGCAAACATTTTTTGGGCCCCCACAATGAAATTTCGTTCCCCACCTGCTCTGAGACATACAATAAATAGCATCTAGACTCAAAATCTGTTTACTGCAGCAGATCAGGCAGCAATTGGTTGTCATAGGTTACAGCATAATATTACCACTCACTGACTGGTTGCTAGAGGTTACAGCACACACTGTGGCTCACTGATTCGTTGCTAGAGGTTACAGCACATGATTTCTGCTTGCTGATTGGTTGCTAGAGGTTACTGCACATCCTTATGTTCAATTATTGGTTGCTGATCAGTGGCAGTGAGGGGAAGTGGGGCAGGATCAGTGGCAGTGCTGGTGGGGGAATGGGACCAGTGGCAGTGCTGGTGGGGAATGGGATCAGTGGCAGTGCAGAACTCCCCCTCCTTACATCAGAGTCTCCAGATTTTCCCCATCTTAAATCATGATGCCCAGAGTCACCTTTCTTTAGGGTCCCCAGAGTCCCGTCCTTACATAAGGGTCCCCAGAGCCCCCTCCTTATATCAGTCTCCCCAAAGCCCCCCTTCTTAAATAAGGGTCCCCAGTGCCCCTGTTAGGAAATAGGACTTCCTGCCCATTTCTGGCTTCCCGTGCACGTTCATGCGCCTGGGCGCGCTAATGGTGTCAATAGTGGCCATTTAAGGGGACGGCACCAGGAAGCAAGTGCTGTCCATTCTACAGCGTTTGTGTGTTCCTGAAGCAACTTGCAATCCTGATTGTTTGTTCCTGTGACCCGGCTTGTCTTGACCCTGCTATTGATCTTCCGCCTGCACCGACCCCGGCTTCCACGATCACTCTTCTGCCTGCTCCTTTGTACCTCTCTGCCCGCCTGTTAACGAACTCTGCCTGTACCCGACTACTCTTCAGCCTGATCCATCTGCACTGTTCCGACCCGACCTGCATCACTACGCTTCAGCTTGCACGAGTACCACACGGACCAACACACAACCACCAGTGACCCAGTTTGACCCTCGTGCCTCCCTGCACTTCCAAGCCCCTGTCCACTCTACCAGGGGTTCCCGAATCAGGGTCGTAAGAGAGGTTGCCCACTGCATAAGTCAGACTCCACTACCAGGTACGTGACAGCAACGGACAGCCATGTCTGAGTCTGCGCAGGGGCCTTCTCCAACGCAGGATCTATGCACTCACTTGACTGGGCTGACCCAAGCCATAAAAGACTTACAAGAAGGGTGCACCCAAATGGAAAGCACAGTCCAGGAACTTTCCATGTCGGCTGCATCAAGCCCCGACAAGCATATCATCACCCTGCCCACCGAGCCAGAGGTGCCGTTACTTGAACGGGTCTCAGGGGACCGCAGGAAGTTTCGGGGTTTTCGCAGCGCCTGTGAACTGTATTTCACGCTGCAACGCCGCTGTTTCTCCTCAGAAGTCACTAAGGTGGGGCTGGTTATCTCTCTCCTACGAGATGAACCTCTGGCATGGGCCCACTGTCTCCTGGAACAGAAAGCCCTTGAAACAGTTGATCTGTGCCTCTTCTTCTGGGCCATGGCATTACTCTACAAGGACCCCCACCTGGCCACAACCGCGGAGGCAGCTCTCCATGCCCTCCAGCAGGGCCAACACACAGTGGAAGACTACATTGCAGAGTTCCGGCACTGGGCTGCTGACACCGCATGGAATGATGTGGCCCTCCGCTATCAATTCCAGTTGGGTCTGTCCGAGCCGCTGAAGGATGAATTGGCTTGAGTGGGGACACCCCAATCCCTCGAGGCTCTGATTGACCTGGCCACCCAGGTTTACCGCCGTCTGCGGGAACACAGGGCTGAGTGATCTGAAGGGAACCTGCCGGAATCCATGTCTACTGTGCGTCCATGCACACCCCTTACCCCGGAAAAGTACAGCCTCAACCTGTGCTTGTACTGTGGAGGTCCTGGGCATCGTGTCAAGTCGTGCCCAGCAAAGGGTCCCATCTCCCCCGAGGGAGTGGTCCTTTCCTTGCCCGACCTGGTGCTTCCTCTGTCTCTACAACTCCCCAACGGGAGCATCCAAGTCCCAGCCATCCTAGACTCAGGCACCTGCAGCTGCTTTATAGACTTATCCTTTGCAGCACAGCACCAGATTCCTCTTAAACCCAAGGCACACCGGATGGACATCCGCCTGGCCGACGGATCACCCCATTGCATTCTTTTCCCAGAAGCTCTCGCCACCAGAGACCAACTATGATGTTGGGGATCGAGAGCTGTTGGCAATCAAATCCGCCTTGGAGGAATGGCGGCATTTGTTGAAGGGAGCCGCACATCCTGTTCTGGTCTTCACAGACCACAAGAAACTTGAGTACCTCCGGACTGCAAAAAGACTTAAACCCCGTCAGGCACGATGGGCACTCTTTTTCTCAAGGTTTCAACTCCACATTACTTACAGGCCTGGGTCGAAGTATACTAAACTAGACGCTCTATCCAGGATGTTCAATGACTCTGAAAATCCGGCCCCAACAGACACCATCCTTTCGTCCCAGAGGTTCTTGTTATCCCAAGAGGACCTGCTATCCCGGCTCAGACGGGCCCTGACCAGTCACACCACGCCACCTGACCCTCGACTGGTACTGAAAGACGGGCTGTGGTGGTACCGTGACAGGGTCTTCATACCCGAGGAGCTACGCCTGACCATCTTTGAACTGTGCCATGACCACCAATTGGCAGGCCACTTCAGTAGTCGCAAGACATTTGAGCTAGTGTCACGCTCCTTTTGGTGGCCCTCTGCTGACAAGGACTGTAAAAAATACGTCAGCGCCTGCCCAGTCTACACCCGCAACAAGACAAGCAGGGCTAAGGCCTGGGGTCTACTAAACCCACTCCCCATTCCCGAACGCCCATGGTCCCACATATCCATGGATTTTATAGTTGAATTGCCTCCCTCTGCCGGCTTCAACTCCATCTTTGTGGTCGTGGACCGCCTCACATAAATGGCCCATTTTATACCCATGAAGGGTACCCCATCTGCTACAGAAACAGTGAAAGCCTTCATCAAGGAGATTGTCCGTCTCCATGGAGTCCCCACCAATATAGTCTCTGATCATGGAGTACAATTCACGTTTCGGGTTTGGAAGGCAATATGCTTGGGTTTGGGGATTGAACTATCATTCTCGTCTACTTACCATCCACAGACGAACGGCCAGACTGAGAGAATTAAGCAAACCCTGGAGCAGTACCTCCGTTGCTACTCTTCCTTCTCCCAGGATGATTGGGTCTCACTGCTTCCGGTAGCCGAATTTGCCTACAATAACACGGTGCATTCGGCCACTAAACAATCTCCATTTTGGGCGAATCTTGGCTACCATCCTACATTCCTACCCAGCGTGAGTCCAGAAAGTACGGTGCCAGCGGCCCAAAGCATCACGGAATTCTTGGAAAAAAACAGGAGACACTATGCCGGACCCAGGAGCTCAACAAGAAGACCTTTGACAAAGGGAAGTGAGGGGAATTGGACCTGCAACCAGGCGACTGAGTTTGGCTGGCAACCAAAAACCTGAAACTTTCCTGCCCCTCCTAGAAATTAGGACCCAGGTTCATGGGGCCTTTCCCCATAAAGAAAAGAGTCAACAAGTTGGCATATGAGCTGGTCCTTCCTCCATCCATGCGAGTCCATCCGGTGTTTCAAGTCACGCTACTTAAGCCGGTGATCCAGGATCCTTTTCTGGGACGGAGGACAGCTCAACCGGGGCCAGTTCTAGTGGACAGAGAGGAGGAAACACAAAAAACAAAAATAGTCCCATCAGTGAGAATGGGACAAACCAAGGAGGGGGCTGTGGGACTTTAATGGTACCGTAATAGGCTCACAAACTCGACATATGTAAAAACATAGAATTTTATTGAGTACAAAACATACAACAATAGTATTTAAAATCACAAATGTGCATATCCATCCCAATGATGGAAAGCGGTTAGATCACGTTCTCACAGTCTGTTGATCAGTGCTTCCCGACATGTTTCGCGGTATAACCGCTTCTTCAGGAGAATGCACAATATCTACTGTGTACTAAAATAGATGACAAGCATTAATTTAATTTCTAGTACAGTCATCAGATACTGAGTTATAAGTCACATAACATTACTCTAAACAGTGTGCGTATACAAAATACCACGCCAGTAGCCTACCTGACAGAGAGGAGGAGTTTGAGTTGGAGGTTGTCCTGGCCTGTAGGAAGAGGGGAGGCTCCATCAGGGTCCCCAGAGGGCCTCCTTACATGAGGGTCCCCAGAGAGCCCCCCTCATTACATCAGGGTCCCCAGAGAGCCCCCCTTACATCAGGGTCCCCAGAGAGCCCCCCTTACATCAGGGTCCCCAGAGAGCCCCCCTTACTTGAAGGTCCTCAGAGAGCCCCCCTTTCTTCAGGGTCTCCAGAGAGAGAGATCCATCCCCTTTACATCAGGGTCCAGTGTCCACACATTTCTTCCCTTCACCAGGGTCCCCTCCTTCTTATATCAGAGACATCAGAGCACTTCCTTACCAAGCTCCTTAGCTGCAGCAGCCAGGTCTGGAAGGAGAAGCCTCGTGCTCCTCCACTGAACACAGAGGGGTGGACGTGGACCGGCAGAGTCCGACAGGAAATCCCGGACTCCTCCATTGAACATGGGGGTGGGGGTGGAGTCATAAAAACCATGTGGTTGGTTGCTAGATGCTGAGTGGTCGTGTCCTGGTAACCAACCACCACTGACAGCTGCAGGGGGGAGTCGGGAGGTGTGGTAGCAGCGGGACTGCAGGAGAAAGTGCTGATCTCCGCTAAATGCGGGGGCGGGTCAGAGTCAGATTAGCCAGGTGGTTGGTTGCTAGCGCCGGGCAGTCCTAGCAACTAACCACTATTGACAGCGGCAGGAGCTAGGAGATGGGACTGCAGCGGTGGCATCACTGTGGCAGGCAGAGCTATATGGCAACACTGCCGTGGAGCAAAGGGGGCTGCTGCTTCGGGCCCCACAACAATAACTGGGCCCTTGGCAGCTGCCCCTTTTGCCCTGCATTAAAGACAGCCCTGACTACCCTTCCCCCACTCCTATCTCCTCCTCTCTCACTACGCTTCTCCCTCTCCTATCCCTTACTCACTCACTATCCATTCCTTTCTCACTACCCTTTCCCATCTCTCTCTCTACCCTTCTGTACCCTATCCCACTCTCTCTCCCCTACCCTTACCCCCTTTCTCCCTACTTTCCCCGCCCATCACCGTATCCCTTTCTCTCTCACTACCCTCTCCTATCCCCCCTCTCTCACTACCTTTCCTGCTCTCCAATCCCCCCCCTCTCACTAACTTTCCCCCTCCCTCTCGTATCCCCTCCTCTCTCACTACCCTTCCCCCGCTCCTATCCCTTCCTTTCTTACTACCCTTTCCCATCTCTCTCCCTACCCTTTTGTCCAGTATCCCACTCTCTCCCCCCTAACCTATACAATACTTAGGGGAGGGCAACATATCCAATCTCTCTACTAGTACCCACCAGTCCATGCAATCTCTCCCATACCCTTACCCCTTTTCTCCCTACTCTCCCCGCGTATCCCTTCCTTTCTCACTACCCTTCCCCCGCTCCTATCCTTTTCTCTCTCACTACCCTTCCCCTGCTCCTATCCCCTCCTCTCTCACTACCCTTC
>BLSH010092178.1:259619-272631 GCA_018402905.1 Glandirana rugosa
AAACCTGTACCGACACGCTGACTACCGTTCACTGCCATCGACAATGGGGTTCGTTGTCCGTGCGATCGTTCGGGTTCCGTCCGGACCCGGACCCGGACTTTGTCCCGAAGTTCGGACGGACCAGCAGAACCCGAACTTCCAGGTGTTCGCTCAACTCTACTCACCTGCCATCCATAGCACAGCCCATCAGTGACCGTCACCTGCCACCCATCTGCCACCCATCGCACAGTCCATCAGCTACCGTCACTTGCCATCAGTCGCACAGCCATGTCCAAACGAGTTTATACCAGTGAGGAGGCATTCCAGATTCTGTCCATGATTGATGAGAGCAGCAGGGAGCTCTCATCAGAATCTGATACCCATTCTGACTCCGAAACAGATTCTGCATTTGAAATAATTGGCAGCAGCGGATCAGAAGATGAATCGGAGAAAGAATGGGTTCCTCCTCCTAAAAGGGCACGGCACTTTGGAAACCTTGCAGCCGCCAGCAACCAGGATCACATTGCCAGGCCAAGTACCAGCGCTGCAGCTAGAAACCGTGATCACATTCCGAGGCCCAGTACCAGCGGTGCCACCAGTGATAGGCCCCGGGAACAAATGCCCAGTACCAGTGCTGCCACATCACGTCCCCCCAAGAGCCAGGGCTGATACACACCTCCCAGAAGGTCTTGCCAACCCAACATGGCTGCCTTCCAGCTCTGGAGCAGCAAGAATTCCCCCTTTCACCGCACAGCCAGGTGTGCGGGTCAATGTCCAAAATTTCAGAGAAATTGATTCTTTTTATCTATTTTTGCCCGACACTTTTCTTCAGACGATCATGGACCAGACCAATTTATATGCCCAGCAATTTATTTCAAACAACCCCAAATCCTCATATGTCCGTCCATTTGAATGGAGAGATGTCACATTGCAAGAGTTCAAATTGTTTATGGGCCACACCATAAACATGGGGATTACAAAAAAAATTAACTAAATGCCTACTGGTCCACCCACCCCATCCACCACATGGCCATGGATTCTTCCATAATGTCCAGATCCCGATACAAAATGATAATGCGATTCCTTCATTTCAGCGACAACACTCAGTGCCCTCCCCGTAATCATCCAAATTACGATGAATTAAATAAAATTCACCCACTCGTAAATTTCTTTTCCCAGCAATTTTCAGAACTCTATGTCCCAAAGCAACATATTTGTGTTGATGAGTCCCTGGTAGCCTTTTCAGGATGGCTAGGAATAAAGCAGTATATTCCTAGCAAAAGAGCCAAAAATGGCGTGAAATTATATAAACTTTGTGAGAGAGCCACGGGATATCTGTATGCATTCCGCATATATGAAGGAAAAGATTCCCAGCTCCAGCCCCCTGAGTGCCCGACCTACATGGGCACAGCTGGAAAAATTGTATGGGACCTGGCCTACCCACTTCTCAACAAAGGATACCATGTATATCTGGACAATTTTTACACCAGTTTGTCCCTTTTCAAGCATCTTTACATTGTTAAAACCCTGGCCTGCGGAACAATAAGAAAGAATAGGAAGGGCTTCCCACAATCTATTGTGAACAAGAAATTGCGAAAGGGGGAAAAAGCAAGGTTGCGATGCAACGAAGTACTGGCCTTGAGGTGGAAGGATAACCAAAATGTTCAAATGATGTCCACCATCCATGATGACACCACTGTTGAGGTTCCGAGAAGAAGAGGCCCCATTCAAAAGCCAACCTGCGGCCAAGATTATAATCTCTATATGGGGGGGGGTGGATTTCAACGACCAAATGATTCAACCGTATTTGGCAATAAGGAAGTCCCGGTTCTGGTCCCGGAAGATAGCCCTTTATCTAATTCATTTGGCCATGTATAATGCCTACATGATCTTCAGTATATACACAGAAAACTCTGTCCCCTTCCTAAAATTCATAGAAGAAACTGTCACGTCCCTCATTTATCCAGAAACAGGCCGAAGACACCAAAAAAGATGCAGAGTATGCAGCAAGAGAGGATTCCGCAAAGATGCCAGCTCCCATTGTCCCCAGTGTCCCTCAGAACCAGGCCTTTGCATTGGTGAATGCTTCAGAGCGTACCACACATCCATAAAATATTAGCCCATATATTACCCAATTTTCATCACCTGTGCTGACCATTTTCATGCTTCCCCAAATAACCATGCCACTTCCTTCCACGTGAACTGACCTTGGCCTGTTTTTCGACTATGCTTCTGCCTAACGTTTGGACTGCTTGCACGTGAACTGACCCTGGCTTGTTTTATCAACTACACTTATGCCCACTGTTTGGACTGCTTGCACGTGCACTGACCCTGGCCTGTTTTATCAACTACGCTTCTGCCTACCAATTGGACTGCTTGCACCTGAACCGACCCTGGCCTATTATCGATTATGCTTTTGCCTACCACTTGGACTGGTCTATCGCCCTGCTACAGTAGTACACAGGGGTCTCATATATGTGAGGGGCACCAGAATTTGTTTTTCCAGATGGATGGAGAAAACACATTTTTTGTTTACTCCGGGTTTTATAATTTCCGGATTAGGGACTGGTTGCCCTGAGGCTTCAAAGTGAAGGGTGGGAGAAGCCTCTACCCCTGTACCCCTGTTCACAGGTCTTACCCAAATGAGGCCCTCAGCCTGCTGCTGACTTACTGCCATCATGCCTTTGCTTGCTGCATGACCTGACCACATCTCTGCCTGCTACCTGGACTATGGAAGTAATTAGCTTTAGCAAGAGGCAGCATGTTTATGAAGGGCCGGAGAGCTGTACAGTGAGTGACTGCAGGTAACAATGTACCAGGATCAATATTATGGCTGTGCTGGCTGTCTGTCTGGACAATTTCTATGGACAAATGCTTTGGCTGTGCTGACAATGTCCTTGTACTAACTATAGACAATATTCCTGCCTGCTGCCTGGATCACTACTATTGCTGTCGCTAAGCACATCCCTGCCTGCTGCCTGGACCAATGCTTTCCTCGGTGGAGACTATTAAAACCACATGTAATACTTCTTTTTTACCCTTTCCTCAATAGAACTTATTTTGGAGTGTAATTCTTGGTATGTACATGCTATTTGATGATGTGTGGTTCTCAGGAAGTTATATGTAATTTATGCTCCTAGAACGCCTGATGGTACTATTTGGATGTTGGGCCTCCGTATGTGCCCATATTGTGTAAAAGTCTTACACATTTGGTATCGCCATACTCAGGAGGAGTAGCAGAATGTATTTTGGGGTGTCATTTTTGTTATGTACATGCTATGTGTTGGAAATATGTTATAAATGGACGACTTTGTGTAAAGAAAATGTGTTTTCATTTTTTTTCCACGTTTTCCAAAAACTTCTGGAAAAAAATGACATGTTCAAAAGACTCATTATGTCTCATATATTATACGTGGGGTGTTTGCTTTCCAAAATGGGGTCATTTTATGGGCAATTGCTTTGTCCTGGTGCTCCAGGACCTTCAAACGTGTAATAGGTGGTTGAGAAATGAGATGTGCAATTTATGTTCGTAGAACGTCTGAAGGTGCTAGTTCAATGTTGGGCCTCTGTATGTGGCCAGGCTGTGTAAAAGTCTCACACATGTGGTATCGCCATACTCAGGAGGAGTAGCAGAATGTATTTTGGGGTGTCCTTTTTGCTATGTACATGCTATGTGTTGGAAATATCTTATAAATAGACGACTTTGTGTAAAAAAATGTGTTTTCATTTTTTTTACACATTTTCCAAAAACTTCTGTAAAAAAATGAACCGTTAAAAAGACTCATTATGCCTCATATATTATACGTTGGGGTGTTTGCTTTCCAAAATGGGGTCATTTTGTGGGCAATTCCATTGTCCTGGTGCTACGGGGCCTTCAAAATTGTGATAGGTTGTCATGACATTAGATGTGTAATTTATGTCCCTAGAATACCTGATGGTGCTTCCTGCAAGTTGGGCCTCTGTATGTGGCCAGGCTGTGAAAAAGTCTCAGACATGTGATATCACCATACTCAGGAGTAGCAGAATGTGTTTTGGGGTGTAGTTGCAAGTATACATATGCCATGTGAGAGAAATAACGTATTAATATGACAATTTTGTAAAAAATTAAAATAAAAAAATAATCTTCATTTTGCAAAGAATTGTGGGAAAAAATTACAACTTCAAAGAACTCACCATGCAACTTACTAAATACCTTGGAATGTCTGCTTTCCAAAAAGGGGTAATTTGGGGGGTATTTGTACTTTCTTGACTTGTTAGTGTCTCAAGAAATTAGGCCTTCAGTACACCAGGTGTGATCAGGTATGATCAATTTTCAATGATCTATAACGTTCACAAGGACCAAATAATATACACCGATTCGGGTTGTTTTTACCAAAGATATGTAGCAGTATAAATTTTGGCCAAAATTTATGAAGAGAAATTACTAATTTGCTACATTTTTTGACAGAAACAAAGAAAAAAGCATTTTTTCACAAAATTTTCAGTCATTTTTTATTTATAGCACAAAAAATAAAAAACCCATTAGTGATTAAATATCACCAAAAGAAAGCTCTATTTGTGTGAAAAAAAGGACGCACATTTCATATGGGTACAGTGTTGCATGACTGAGTAACTGTCATTCAAAGTGTGATAGCACTGAAAGCTGAAAAATGGCCTGGACAGGAAGGGGGTTTTCGTGCCCAGTACTGATGTGGTTAAAATAAGTAAATATAATGCTATCAGCATAAGGTCTAACTCCTTCCCGCCTGGCCTTTCCTGTTCTGACTGGGTGTCATATGATGTCCTTCACATCACGTTGTTCGTGCTCGCCCCCAGGGGTGTGCAGCGCAGCGATAGGTGGTGAGCTGTGTCCGTCCGACACAGCACATCACTGATCAGAGTAAAGAGCCGATGACGAGGCTCTTTACCAAGTTATCAGCTATGTCGAATCACGGCTGATCACATGTAAACAAATGCCAGTTAACTGGCTTTCCAGTTACAGGGGGCACTTACAGTGATGATCAGTGCCCATCAGTGCAGCATATCAGTGTCTATCAGTGCAGCATATCAGTGCCCATCAGTGCAGCATATCAGTGTTCATCAGTGCAACATATCAGTGCCCATCAGTGTAGCATATCAGTGCCACCTATCAGTGACTGTCAGTGCCGCCTATCTGTGCCGCCTATCTGTGCCGCCTATCAGTGCCTGTCAGTGCCACATATAAGTGCCTATCAGTGCCACTTTATTAGTGCAGCCTCATCAGTGCCCATCAGTGCAGCTTATCAGTACCCGCCAGTGCCGCATCATTAGTACCCATCAGTGCAGCCTCATCAATGCCCATCAGTGCAACCTCATCAGTGGCCATCAGTGCGGCCTCATCAATGCCCATCAATGCAGCCTCATCAGTGCCCATAAATGCAGCCAATCAGTGCCCAGGCAAGCCACCACAAGGGACGAAGGGAGGCTCCCATCCCTCAGCCACCAACAGTGGAGGAAACAAGGCCACCTTCCCAAAAAAAAGGTAAGTGCAAAATTAGACAACAAACTCATTTAGCCACAGACAGGGATGTTGCTAGGTAGTTAAAAGGGCAGGGGCTTCAGACCAAAATGAAGGGTTAACTATCACGTGCTGGTTGCTGCCTGCCTCATCAGTTGCACAAGAAACACAGGGTGATTGCAGCGCAGTATGGGAGAGAGGGTTGGGTGGGCCCTCTCTGTATGACTGAGGTGACTCAAAGGTCAGGGGACTAGGGGGTGCCCCCAGAAGGTGCAGACAAGGGGTAGTGATGTCCCCAAGACATATGAGCACTGCATTGTAGTGTTCAGAGTCAATGCAAAATAAGTTTATGAGCCGTGGCTATGGACATCCACTGTGGCAAACCATATGAGCACTGGATAATTTGTTCAGAGTAAATGTATAATGAGTCTGCGAGCCGTGGCTATGGACATCCACTGTGGCACCGGTGGGGCTGCACCACTAAGAAGTAACTGAACTTCTGTGAAGACAACAAAGAACAAGAGGGTGCGCCTCTAAGTGCAGTAGTGGTAAAAAACGATTTATTAAAATAATGTTAAAGACATTCATATTGTGCCCAGACACTTCCTGACACACCATAATCAGTCATCAGCTAGGCTCAAAGTATGGGTCATCGAAGCTATATCCAGCACCCTGCCCCCAGCTGAATGCTACAAGAAGCTATGTCAACAGGAGATGTTCTGGATATACCATTTAGATCTTTTATCCCCAGGAGGGCTCAACAAAGAAATTGACTGTAATGTCTTTATATAATAGGCTGGTTCAGAGTAAAAACAGTTACAGCTTAGGCACTCATACTCCTGCCATCTCATTTCAAAACCAGCTTTTTCCTCATACCAACACCACCTCACCATTAGCCTATATCAGAATAACTAGCTCAGATACAGCTGACTCCACCAGCTCTAAACATTACCCACGCCCTTTGGCTACCACATGTGTCACATCAGGTATCTTATTGTCCTCTGTGCCCCAGTATGTTCGATATGTTTAGTATTCCCTGTGTATTATGGTGTCACTTCACATTTTTTAATTGTACATAATCCATTTCCTGACAGTTATTTAACCAGCCCTACATTGTACATGCCATGATTATTCTTTGTGTATATATATGTTTATTATATATATATATATATATATATATATATTTTTTTTTTTAATTTTATTATGGATATATATTGTTATTATGTTTTTTATGTTTTTTACGTAGATCCCTTATATTTATTATTATTATCATCATGTTTATTTTTAAAACACCTTTTATATGGGACTCCCGCAGCATGATATTTTTCCTCCAATTAGCAATGTATGGGACTCCCTCAGCATGATATTTTTCCTCCAATTAGCAATACTCCCTCGGAGTGGGCGGGCTCTAAGTCTGCACCCCTCCCACTGCCCTTGCCCTTATATTTTCCTTGCTCTAAGAACCCCCCAACCATGGCCTGAAGAAGGGGCGGAGCTCCGCAACGCGTCACCGAACTATTCATTCACCAGCTGTTTGACGGATGTGACGCACGGTCTGCACGGACTGCACGGACCAAACGGTCGTTTGAACGGTCGTTCGCACCAAAAGCTAGCAGGAGGAGACGCCGGGAGCCACCGACGCTTCCTTCCCAGCACACCATCGCCAGACAGACCGATCTCCATCCCATCAGCTCGCCTGCAAGGACTACCATAGCTAGCAGTGGCTTATACTGCCATGCTCACCTGCATACTACCTTTGTGAGTAGTTTTAACATTATTTTAATAAACAGTTTTTTACCACTACTGCACTTAGAGGCGCACCCTCTTGTCCTTTGCCTGCCTCATCAGTGCCTATTAATGCAGCCTTGCCAGTGCAGACATGGGGAGAGGAGAGCCCCCTGTGCTCGCAGTCACACAAACGCCCGCCTGCTATGATGGACGTCATACATTCCGTATCCCATAATGGGGGGGGGGGCAGCTGCAGGAGTTTAACAATTTTGCCATCATCTTCCCTTTTTTATGCATTTTTGCCAGGAAATCCTCCAGAGTCAAGCATGGTGGAGTCAACTAGTGAACAAACAAGTTTAACACCAGAACAAGTTCAAGGTTGGTCAACTCAACTAATTTAGCAAAATGTATGGTAGAAACAGATGTGATTTTGGAACGATTAATGAATGTTGTATTTTACTTTTTTTAGAGGAAATTGAGTGTGGCAATGTCCCCCAAGATCTGAATTTTGAGACATGGGATCTGTCTCCTGGACCCAGCACAGATATTGGACTACTTGCGGAAAAATCCACCAACATGAGTCACAGTGAGGGCCAAAGAGATCCTCAAAAGGAAGAAGGTGTTGGTGAGCCTGTTCTTTGCGCAAGTAAGTGTTGTTCTAATATTGTTTCTTATGTATTGACATGTCGAGTGTTTAAATCTCAAAAGCAAACACCCAGTCCACACATTAGCAAAGTATGTAGTGCTTTAACATTAGCCTGGCTAAGGAAGAGGTGTAAGGAGCTGTCTGTATTGATAGGTACCATTGTTTTTGAGACCCAGACACCAGGGAAAAGATTACAGAGCAGATGCAGTGTGTAAATTCAGAGTAGTGTAGGTGTCTGAAGGGCAAGCAGGTCGCACCCAACAATCCACTGGGTAGGTAAGTATTTCATGAGGTTTACAATTAACTTGACCCAAAGTCACTATGTAGGGCATCAGCCACTTGACCATCATTGTTTTAATACATTTTGCTCTTATTACCAGGT
This sequence comes from Glandirana rugosa, assembly GCA_018402905.1. Lineage (NCBI taxonomy): Eukaryota > Metazoa > Chordata > Amphibia > Anura > Ranidae > Glandirana > Glandirana rugosa. The sequence continues at coordinate 267,831 of BLSH010092178.1, forward strand.
CATGATCTTCCCGTTGTACTATTGGCAGAATGAGTGCAGATATTTTCCAGTGTTGCAAGGAACTGGAGTATATCAAGGAGGCGGCTACTGCTTTACAACGCAGACTGACCGATTTTGTGGACATGCCTGCAAAATTCTAATTTAATCTTGACTTGTCTAATGTTTTTGGTTACAACTGTTGGCTCATTTTTTTTTTTGTTTTTAAAATTTATACTCGTTGTTTGTAATTTTGTACAAATTTATTACACACTTTGAAATGTCAATGTTTTGTTAACTTCACTCAGTGTTTCGCAACTCCACTTCTCAAGGTGCAGTAACAGATCCTGTTTTCCAGATTTAACTCTGTTGAAATGACTGTGCTAATTACTTAGGCAGTGAAAATGCTAACATCTGTGACAAATCTAGAAAACATGATCTGTGGTTGCACCTTGAAGACTGGAGTGGCTAACCACTGCCCTAACTAATGTGAATGACAATTTTGCAATGTTATTTTATACCTAAAACTACAAAATTGAATGAGCACACACTTAGCGGCTTCTCACTGAGATTTGGTCCATGATCCCATTCTCAAAAGGTGTTTGCTTAACCACTTCAGCCCCGGAAGGATTTCCCATGTTAGGACCAGAGCACTTTTTGCAATTCGGCACTGCGTCACTTTAACTGACAATTGCGCGGTTGTGTGACGTTGTACCCAAATGAAATTTGCGTGTTTTTTTTCCCACAAATAGATCTTCTTTTGGTGGTATTTGATCACCTCTGCATAATTTCTGATTGCCGCTATAAACAAAAAAAGAGCTACAATTTTGCAAAAAAAAAAAACCTGTTTTTCTTACTTTTTGCTAAAATACAAATAAAAAAAAATGTATATAAAAAAACATTTTTTTTCATCGGTTTTGGCCGATTTATATTCTTCCTCATATTTCTGGTAAAAAAAAAAACACAATCGGTGTTTATTGATTGGTTTGCTCATAAGTGGCCGCGTTTACGGATGATGAGAATTCATTTCTGGGGTTTTTATTTTTTTTTATTTTTTACTAGTAATATCTGTGATCTGCAATTTTTAGCGGTACTGTGATATTGCAGCGGACATGTCGGACCATTTTGACACTTTTTTGGGACCAATGACATTTATACAGCGATCAGAAATTTAAATATCCACTGATTACTATATAAATGTCATTGGCAGTGAAGGGGTTAACCTGCAGGGGGAGACCTAGGGGTTAACTGTGTTCCCTAGGCATGTTCTAACTGTGGGGGGGGCTGGGCTGTTATGGGCATAAGAGATCTAACTGATCCCAGTGGCAGGGATCAGTAGATCTCCTATGTCCCCACTGACAGAGCGGGGAACCGCCGTGTTTACATCGGTGGTTCCCCGTTCTTTTGCTGTGGCTGCTCATTGTGGCTCACCGCGGGCACGCTCCTCCGGAGTACAGCGGGCGCACACCCCTAGCTGCTACTCCGCAAATCGCCTTTATTTACGGCGATTTGTGGGATGCATCCACACTGCCGCAGTAAAAATACCTCACGTGGTGTGGAAGCTGTTAAAAACAGCAACATTCTAAGCCCCCAAACCACACAGAGTCTCAACATGTGCTATATACCATGACAGGGTATCAAGTGCCACATTTTGGGGGTGCAACCCCCCTTCCTCGGAACTAGAGTAGCTTGGACAAAGTGGTTTGCACCACCAAAACACGTCAGTTGATACCATCACAGGTTATGAACTGATGCGTTTCAGGGGTGCAACTCCCCTTTCTCCAAACTACTCTAGAAGTACTCTTTTTAATCCAAACAAAAACAGACAGGATCAGGAAGAAATTGCTGCCAATACAATGCCCCTCTCCCCACAAAAAAATCAAGGTATTTCTGCCTTAAATCCCATGCGTTTTGGGAGGGCAAGCCAGCATGGGCATTCTCGACGTTCACCATTGCAAACAAAGAAGGATGTGCTTCAGCCACTGTACTAGGACCTGGCACCGCAGGGTCCATGTCACTTGGCATGGAGGCGATTGATCTTGTATAATGCCAGGTTGATTGGTGTCAAAAACAGCCGAAAATGATTGGGCAATATGCCTAAGGCATTCTCCACCACCCTTCTGGTGAGAGAGTCTGTAATAGAAGATTCTCTGCTCATGGGTGAGGTTGCGCATAGGAAAAGACTTCATGAGATGGTCCCCTAGAGCAAAGGCCTCATCTGCCACAGATACAAAATTGAGGCCCCCAACATTTTAGTCAGCAGGTGGCAAATTTAGGGTGCCATTCAATAGCTGCCTGTAGAACTCTGTCTGCATAATTACTCCTCCATCAGGGTTGCGCCCATTCTTCCCAACGTCCAAATAAAGGAGCTCATAATTAGCAGACACAACAGCGAGTATCACTATGCTGCAAAAGCCTTTATAGTTAAAATAATAAGAGGCAGAATTGGCAGGTGGGACAATCTTCACATGCTTCCCATCAATAGCACCCCCACAGTTGGGAAAATCCCATTGGCACAGAAACTGGGCTGCAACTGCCTGCTATTGCTCTGAGTTAGAAGGAAACTGTGGAGAAAAGCAAACAAACACAAAATTACTACTTCAGCACATGACATTGCAATCATATTCGACACAAAAATGCTTTGGCAACATAAGGATAGACTTAAAAGAGGATTTAAATTCTAAAGTGTAAGGTCAAATTATCTACTTCCATACCCCCATCTGTTGCCCCATTTGGCAACTTTCGGGGGGAGGAGGTAATGGGTAGATGTTTTGGACAGGTGACCCTCTCCAGTTCCATGAGAGCTTGCTAGAGGAATAATGGTTGGTAGTTTGGCCACTCCCTCCTTTATTGCCAGCCCAATGGACAGGTAAGAAGTGTAATAATCTAAAGCTGGATACACACTATACAATCTGAATCACATTTTTACATTAAGATTGACCCAAACAATATAATATGAGGTCAAACTTAGGAGTTAAAATTTGTATGTAATTAGGCATCTGACCACAAAAGATGGAGAGTGTGTATGGGAGATTAACCACTTCCCGACCAGCGCCATAAATAGGCGGCTGGTTTTGAGTGGCTGTACCGGGACATAGCCTGCAGCTACAGGCTATATCCCGGTATCGTTTTTTAGAGCAGGCGGTCGGCTATCCGGGGATAGGGACAGATCTGGCTCTGGAGCCACTCGATCGTTATCCCAGGGTACGGGAGGGACGTCCCCCCTCCCACCACCTTCCCCCACTCTTCTCCGGCCTCCCATCCCACCGGGAGACCGGAACGATGATCCGGTGCCTCCGCCGGCTAGAAGGAGACCTGACAGAAGCCGTAATTGGCTCAGATCGGGTCTCCTTAGGCAAATTCCGGAAGCGACTTCACAACGTCGCTTTCGATTCACTCGGTGGATAACGGTGCCAATTTTAAAAAATGACAGTATTCAGAATCGCCGTTTTTGGCGATCTGAATATTGTGAAGTGCAAAGGAGGGATGGGGGGTCTTTTAGACCCCCCCAGCCATCCAAAAAGTGTACCTGTCACCATATATTACTATCAAAAGGGATGTTTACATTCCTTGTGATAGCAATAAAAGTGATCAGAATTTTTTTTAAAGGAACAGTGTTAAAAATAAATAAATAAATAAAATAAAAAAAAAGATTTAAAGCGCCACCATCCCCGCGAGCTCACGCAGCAAAGAAAACGCATACGTAAGTTGCGCCCGCATATGAAAGCGGTGTTAAAACCAAACATGTGAGGTATCGCCACGATCGCCAGAGTGTGAGCAATAATTCTAGCAAAAGACCTCCTCTGCACCTCTAACCTGGTAACCGTTAACATTTTTTAAAGCGTCGCCTATGGAAATTTTTAAGTACTGGACTTTGTCGCCATTCTATCTTGGCGTAACATCCTCTTTCACAATATACAAAAAAATTGGGCTAGCTTTAATGTTGTCTTATTTTTTAACTCAAAAAAGTAAAATTTTTCCAAACAAACTGCGCTTGAAAGACCGCTGCGCAAATACCATGTGACAAAAAGTATTGCAATGATCGCCATTTTATTCTCTAGGGTGTTTGAAAAAAAATATAATGTTTGGGGGTTCTAAGTAATTTTCTAGCAAAAAAAAAATGTTTTTAGCTTGTAACCAACACATGTAAAAAAGGGGCCCGGTTGGTAAATGGTTAAAAGTTAGCAGATACAGTATTTGGATCTGCTGACTTCACATTTTCTTGGGGGGGGGGGGGGGTTCAAAATGAGCTTTGGAGCTTAATAATAAGGCCTCATACACTCTGCACAGTTTGGAACACACAAATAACAAAAGTTTGTTGTTGTTTTTTTTTTTGGGTAAGGCCCAAAATGTAGCTGGCCAAAAATATTGTTAAGTTACCAGGCTAGGTGTGTATGGACACAGGATAACATGCTAGGGAGGTTACTGTAGGAAAATAGGCCTGTAGCCCAAAAAAGGAGCTGTAAGACCTTACAGCATGCATAAGGCCAAAGAGGACATTCACAGCATATATTAATATTAATATCAAACCTACCTTAATATAGTCCTTCTGCAGCACTTGAATGATGGCTGAGCAGGTCTCAGGAATAATGACTCCAAGAGCCTGGGGGGAGATCCCAGTAGAAAATTTGAGTTTCTGAAGACTTCCCCCTGTCATCAGGTACCACAAGGTGGCTATGGGTCTTTGCTCAGGAGTAGTGTTGAGCGAACCCGGACTGTAACGTTCGGGTCCGTACCGAACTTTCGGGTGTCCCCCTGTGGGCTTTCAAGCCATGCCTGGGCTTGCAATGTCAGGCCCAAGCGAGTTGTGATGAGGACTCGTTTC
>BLSH010092227.1:22471-41262 GCA_018402905.1 Glandirana rugosa
TGGGTTTTTACAGCAATTTTCAAAACTTTTATTAAATTACCAGAACCCCGGACCCGAACCCGGACTTTTTTTGAAAAGTCCGGGTTCGGGTCCGGGTCCCGGACACCCAAAAGTTACAGTTCGGGTTCGCTCAACTCTAATGATGAATAGAATGTTAATATGTCAAAATAAAACAAATTTTTACCGGTTAATTCATTAAAAAATACATAGATTACATTTGAATTCTAGTCTATTAAAGAAAACATTTACAGTAATGGGGAAATACTGGGGCTGACATTGCTGATCTGTTTCCAAAATGGTAATTGCCTGGTTGTTTCTTGAATAGGCTTGAGTCTTTAACCTGGAAACAAGTATGCAAATGGGAAATTCAGAAAGGAGTCAGAACTTCTCATTTGCATAGGAAAGGCAAACATGGAAGCCGGCTGCACATGTAAAACCATCTTTATTGTAGATGATTGATTAAAATGCAAAACCACAAGCTCCAGCAAAGAAATACAGAAGAAAACTGCTAACGTGTTTCACGCTTGATCACAGATGACTAAACAGATTCATCTCCTAAGTATATAGTGCAATAACACCCTCCTATAAGGAGGTGAACTCCATTGGTATAATGAAACATACAGCAGCTAATAATTATCTGCTGTGTGCTGCCTGCACGAAAGAAAGAAAAACCCAAAATGTAAAAAACACAAATGTAACATAAAATCATATAATACACATATATAATGAATAGATATAAATGTATATAAACCAGTGGTGTATCATTCATGTGTGCAGGGTGTGCGGTGCATATGGGCCCCAAGGGCAGGGGGGGGCCACTGTGCCGTTACACTCTGCCCACATGGAGTAAGAAAGCATCCAAAGCTAAAATGCACATTTCTGGGTCCCAATTGGCAGTAACAGGCTGGTAGCGTTGGGACTTTTTTTTAATTTGACAAGCACAAGCGGAGGCAGCGGACACATTTTGCTGATGCCTAGTCTATAGATCCGGCTGCTGCCGCTCACAGCCACTGAAACTAGTGCCTGGTGGAGTGATATGCCTGACAGGCTTGCTGTGCTGTGCCGCACTATAAATTCTAAGGGCAGAGGGTGGGGATGTGTAAAGCGTTAGAGAGGTGTCGCTTGTGAGGCAAGAAAGCTGCTGGAGTGTGGATGCCAGGCGGCAGGAACAAAGCTCTTGCTGAGGCTAAGCGGCTGTGTGGCACACCTTGTGACCCTGAATTAAGCTAGCAAGCCGTGCGGCTCCCCTGTCATATTCGTGTGCTGCATTCCCCCCACAAAATCCCAACGTACAGCTCTGAACAGTCTTTTCTCCCACAGCCGAGCTCTGTACACACTAGGTAACATTTGTGGTTGGTTGCTGAGGCCGCTTGGTGTCTAATAACCAACCACATGGTTGGTCCGCCTCTCCTCTGGACCTGGCTGCTGCCTGTGCCCTGCCTCCTTTCTCTGCTTCTTTTACGACTATTACACTAACAGTGCTGCATAAGAAAAAAACACTGATACTGAGCCCACCGAATCCTGCCCACTAATCCCCGCCCACCAAGCCCCATCTGCTAAGCGCCGCCTACTACGATCTACCCACCAATTCCCACCCTCTAAGCTCCGCTCATTAAGTACTGACTCCTCCTCGGTCAGCGCGGACTTAAAAAGTCCAACATGGGGGGCAGTCAGAGTGTCTGCTTAGTGCTCCCAGCTGTCAGTGTTGAGCAACACCGATGGAAGGGCCTCTAATGAGGGGGACACTCCTGCCAAGTATCTCTGATGAGGGAAGATGATGGAGATGATGGTAGAGGATGGAGATGATTTCAGAGGATGGAGATGATGTCAGAGGATGGAGATGATGATAGAGGATTGGAGATTATGGTAGAGGATGGAGATGATGGTAGAGGATGGAGATAATGTCAGAGGAAGGAGATGATGGCAGAGGATGGAAATGATGGCAGAGGATGGAAATGATGGCAGAGGATGGAAATGATGGTAGAGGGTGGAAATGATGGCAGAGGATGGAAATGATGGAAGAGGATGGAGATGATGATAGAATACAGAGGATGGTATGATAAAATATGCTGTACTGTATGAGGACAGGTTGGGTGTTGGGAGGTATTTTGGGGTAGTTTAATCATTTTGTCGCCTTCTGTACTCTCTGATGGAGAGGGAGCAGACAAAGAGAAGGGATGGCAGTGAAAGTCCATGGAGGTGGAGAGAGACCCCCCACAGGAAGATGCCTGCAGACTGGTGAGTGTTGGAATAGGGGAGAGGTAGATACAGAGGTGAGTGGTGAAATGGGGGGTGCAGAAGTGAGTGATGGAATGGGGGTAAGGCTCACCACCCACCCTGGCTGGGACTGTGTCACTCACTTGAGGACTGCACATGGACTCTGGAGGAGAACTTGGAGAAGAGGTCAGAGATGGTATGAGAGGAGCCGCCCAGAGGACCATGCCTAACTGCCCTGCATGCGAGCCAGCAATGGTGGAGGAGTGGTGGAGTGACAGGCAGCTTCAGCCTTCAGTGGCGGGGGGGGTTACTGATGTAAGGGGGAGCGAATACACAAAAGTAAGGGGAGACACTGATATAAAGATTCCTCCTTATATTAGAAACTCTCCCTTACCCTGGTGCATTTACTCTGTGGAAGGTGGTCTTGTTCCCGACATTCCACCTTACATCAGAGTCTGCAGGAATTTCCTTACAGTGCATGGGGGAAATTTGCGGACCCTGATGTTAAGGGGAACTCTGTGGACTCTATGGAGCTCTATGAACTTTTTTGTAATGGGGGGTGGCACTGGTGATCACACTTCTCTCCTACACATACTACCAGCTGCCGTACACTCCACACTCCTCTCCTGCACATACTAACTTCCGCCATATACTCCACCCTCCTCTTCCTGCACATACAACCCACCTCCATACACTGCACACTCCTCTCCCTGCACATACTACCATGCAGACTGCAGTCCTTTCCAGCACATACTACCCACCTCCATACACTCCGCACTCCTCTCCTGTACATACCACCCACCTCAATACATGCCTCACTCCTCTCCTGTACATACTACCCACTGCCCTACACTCCGCAACCCTCTCCTGTACATACTACCCACCACCGTATACTCCACACTTCTCTTCTGTACATACTACCCACCGCCGTACACTCTGCACTGTACATTCCCTATTTAACCTTACTGCATTCTGAGATGCAAGTCATCTCAGAATCTATTAAACCACACCCCTTTAAGCTACACCCACTATTTTGCGCAATTTATATCACGCCCACATTTCACAGTAGCGTGCATTTTAATCAGAGTCACTCCAGTGGCTCTATCTGCATGCTGTTCTGCTACTTTTCTAAAGACCAAGCTTATGGACTCTTTTATGGACTGACTTCATTAGATACATAATGTTATGCAATTTTCACCTTTTTTTGCGCTAAAAATTTTGATAAATGTATATTTTTTGCACTGATCACTGTGTCACTGGTTCCACCAAAGTGTCAAAAGTGTTAGTTAATGTCAAAATGTCTGCCGGAATATCGCAGTTCCGCTATAAGGGGATCATCACCGTTACTAGTATGAACAAAAACATTTTAATATATATCACATAGTTTGTAGACACTAACTTTTGCGCAAACCAATCAATATTATTGGAATTTTTTTTACCAAACATATGTAACAGAATACATATTGGCCTAAATTTATAAAGACATTTGATTTAAAAAAATTTTTTATTGAATATGTTTTATAGCAGTAAGATTAAAAATATTGCTTTTTTTTCAAAATTGTGGGTCTTTTTTTGTTTATAGCGCAAAAAATAAAAAAATGCAGTGGTGATCAAATGCCACTAAAAGAAAGCTCTATTTGTGGGGAAAAAAGAATAATTTAGTTTGGGTACAGAGCAGCATGACCACGCAATTATCAGTTAAAATAACACAGTGCTGTATTGCAAAAAATGGACTGGTCGTGAAGGGGGGTAAATCTCCTGGAGATAAAGTGGTTATTATTTATTTTACATTTTTTTTTTACACTGTACCTTTTTAATTAATTTTTTTTTTAGGCCTCATATCTCTCTTTTGGCCTCCAAAGTATCTGATCAAACCAAGATCGATGTGATCAGATGCTTTCACAAGCTAGTAATGGCTTGTTTACAACACAATGAAACCAGAAGTGATGAAATCCTTGTGGCTTCCAGCTTCATCAGTTTCTCTTCACTGTGTGTTTAGAAGACGATGCCGCTGGCTGCATTCCTGCCGGGTTCCCCGATAGGATGGGAGAGTCCAGTAAAGGTGACAGTGCGGGGGGGGGGGTGCGCACCCCCTTCTCAGGGCAGATGGACAGGAAGTGGTTAAAGGGGTACTTCAATCATAAACAAGAGAAAGTGTGAATTCCTCCCCAAAATCCATACTAGACCCTTATCTGAGAATGCAGTCTAGATGGCCAGGATAGGGAGGGCAGTGGGCATACCAGACTCTACATGGGGAGAGTACCTTGTCTTGAGGAGCAAGGGCCTTGTCACGTACCTGGTGATGGAGTCTGATTGTGCAGAGGGCAACCTCTCTTACGACCCTGGTTCGGGAACCCCTGGTAGAACAGACAGGAGATTCCGGAGCACAGGGGGGCACGAGGGCTGGTGCGGATGCCGGTGGTGTTGTGAGAATCCTCCAGGAGCTCGTGCAGACAGAAGAGTGGTGATGCAGGCCGGGTCGGCAACAGGCTGGCTGGTGCGGTACAAGGGAGCAGGCCAACGGTTCGTCAGGTGCAGGCCGGGTCGTTAACAGGCTGGCTGGTGCGGTGCAAGGGAGCAGGCAAATGGGTCGTCAGGTGCAGGCAGGGTCGTTAACAGGCTGGCTGATGCGGTACAAGGGGGTCAGGCAGAAACGTGGTCGTAAACAGGCAGAGGGTCGGTACAGGCAGAGTTCAATCAAGGTTGGGCAAGCCGGGTCACAGATACAGGAAGTCTTTAGCAAACAGGTCACGGGAACACACTGGAACGCTGTAGAACGGACAGCATTTGCTACAGGAAGCAGGAAGTTTAAATAGAGCTGCTCATCCAGGGAATAGAGGTAACCACAATCAAATGCCATTAACTCTTAGCACAGTCTTTTCCTAACAGGCCTATACCCCACAACCCTGGCTTGGTGGATGTAGAAGTCTGTAGGTAGGGAGCTTATCAGCATATAGAAGCCCCCTTTAAAAAAAAGGGGGGGCACAGATATTCCCTGTGAATGATTCCTCCTCACACCCCTACCCTTGGTTACTCATTCATGAAAATAGCATAAATAGGTACTCTTTACAGCAGCGTTGTGCGAGTCAATGAGGGTAACATGTGGCTGCATAGCATAGTCTCTATAGGACTCTTTAGGAGCAGAGAGAGTCAAGATGAGAACCAATGCTTAAAGTGTTACTAAACTTACAACAGTAAAATCAGCCTGTATGTGCAAGAAAGCATGCTTGTTATACTCACTGTGGAACCTAAGGGGTTAATCCTCTGCATTGTATATAAAAGGTGTGTGATCCTGTCTTCTCTGATACTCCTTCTTCCACTGTCCCCAATCCAGCTCCTAGTAGTACAGAGCCTTTTGAGTCACTCTATGCACATGCTCACTTTGGTGTGTATTGCTAGAGAGGTTTTTTTTTTCTTGGGAGGGTGCATGTGATCAGCACAAGCCAATCAGCACTGCCCAGACAGAGGGTCAGAGGTCCTGCAGCCTTATAGGACAGCCAGAGTAGCATGAAAACTCCTCCTACAAGCTTAACCAGACACTGATAGAAGTCACAAGACTGCTATACACTGCTGATGAGAAAAGGTATTTAGCAGTTTATATTTACTAAAATAATTGCATTGTTCTGTGAACTGTGGATGACCAGATCTAGAGAATGCAGGGTTTTGGGCTTAGTAACACTTTACCAACCATTACTTGTGATTATCTTCATAAACCGCATCCTACTTAGTGATGTTCAGGGTAAATATGGTATCACAGGTAAATACCTGAAGGGATCCAAGGATGTGCAAGAACTAGGGATGCTGTTCATGTTCGGATCGAACGTATGTTCGATCCGAACATCTGCTGTTCGCTAGTTCAGGTTTTCCCGAACATTATGGGGCATTCGCGGAAACTTTGCGCGCCCCATAATGTTTTAAAATGGCAACAGAATGCAACTCACTGATTGGTCAAAGCATGCACATGACCTGCATGCTTTGGCCAATCAGCGAGCGGCCTGCTGTGAGAGCTTTGATTGGCTAAAGGCAGGATGCACAGCAGTCTCAATCCATGCCCCACACTATATAAAGCCATTTGTACAGCGGCTCTATGATAGTGTGTCGGCGTTGCTTGATAGAGAGAGCGTAGGTTCCTGTATACAGGCAGTTTAGATAGCAAGGTTTAAAAAAAACTGTTAAAAACAAAAAACAAACAAAAAAAAAAATATATATATATATATATATATATAGCGAAATAGATAGACATCTAAAATGTATCTGTCAGTTAGTGCAGACAGGTTAGTGTAGGGGAAAAAAAAATATCAGTCTACTGTGTGTGTGTGTGTGTATATATATATATATATATATATATATATATATATATATATATATACATACATACACACGCGCACAGTGTGCTATATATCAGTGTACACTGTACATACGGTATATAATCCACTTGACGTGGTTTATAAATATATATATATACACAGCACATATTGAGCGTGCACTATATATCTGTACCTAAGGAATATAGTCCACTTGCTGTGGTGTATTAAAATATATGCAGCCTGATATACAGGGTGGGCCATTTATATGGATACACCTTAATAAAATGGGAATGGTTGGTGATATTAACTTCCTGTTTGTGGCACATTAGTATATGTGAGGGGAGAAACTTTTCAAGATGGGTGGTGACCATGGCGGCCATTTTGAAGTTGGCCATTTTGAATCCAACTTTTGTTTTTGCAATAGGAAGAGGGTCATGTGACAAATCAAACTTATTGGGAATTTCACAAGAAAAACAATGGTGTGCTTGGTTTTAACGTAACTTTATTCTTTCATTCATTATTTACAAGTTTCTGACCACTAATAAAATGTGTTCAATGTGCTGCCCATTGTGTTGGATTGTCAATGCAACCCTCTTCTCCTACTCTTCACACACTGATAGCAACACCGCAGGAGAAATGCTAGAACAGGCTTCCAGTATCCATAGTTTCAGGTGCTGCACATCTCGTATCTTCACAGCATATGGTTTTTTTATGTTTTTTATGGTCAGTAAAAACCAATAGCGGGTGAGCTGCTCCTTCCAGGAGGTACCGCCATTCCTGCAAAGCTGACTTGATGGCCAGCAATTCCCTATCACCGACATCATAGTTCCAGCAAGATGGCGCACCACCACATTATGGGTGTCCGGTCCGAGCATTCCTAGATGAACAGTTTCCTGGAAAGTGGATTGGTCGTCGTGGGCCAGTTGAATGGCCCCCAAGGTCTCCCGATCTGACCCCCTTAGACTTTTATCTTTGGGGTCATCTGAAGGCAATTGTCTATGCTGTGAAGATATGAGATGTGCAGCACCTAAAACTACGGATACTGGAAGCCTGTGCTAGCATTTCTCCTGCGGTGTTGCTATCAGTGTGTGAAGAGTGGGAGAAGAGGGTTGCATTGACAATCCAACACAATGGGTAGCACATTGAACACGTTTTATAAGTGGTCAGAAACTTGTAAATAACTCATGAAAGAATAAAGTTACATTAAAACCAAGCACACCATTGTTTTTCTTGTGAAATTCTTGTTTTATGTGTCACATGACCCTCTTCCTATTGAAAAAACAAAAGTTGGATTCAAAATGGCCGACTTCAAAATGACCGCCATGGTCACCACCCATCTTGAAAAGTTTCCCCCCTCACATATACTAATGTGCCACAAACAGGAAGTTAATATCACCAACCATTCCCATTTTATTAAGGTGTATCCATATAAATGGCCCACCCTGTGTGTATATATATATATATATATATATATATATATATACACAGTGTATTGAGTGTGCACTATATATCGGTGCATTTGGGGGTGTATGGTATATAGCACACTACTTGGCGTGTTGCCTTCAAATATATACATGCAGTGTATTGAGAGTAAACTATATATCAATGCATTCGGGGGTGTACGGCATATAGTACAGTGTAGTGCAGTGCTAAAAAAAAAAAAATCATGTCAGGAAGGCCTCAAAGGAGAGGCAGACGCTCCCAGGCCACTAAAAGAGGGCAAGCAGCCTCTGTGTCTTCAGTGAAAGGTGGCGGACATGGTGTATCCTCTGCAGGCGGGTCACGCTTGTCCTTTTTTTCTGCTGTTGGACATGCTATTGAGCCACAACATGCAGAACAGTTGGTGGAGTGGATAACAAAGCCGTCCTCATCCTCCGTCACCCTGGCTCGTACAAGTTTGCCTTCCAACGCATTTGGCAAAGCGGCCTATTCCACTGGATCCTTGTCCACAGTTACTCATTCTGTAGCCCCACCATCATCCACGGAGGAGTCACTTGAGTTGTTCGACCATAGTGTCGGTTACATGCTCATGGAGGATGCACAGTAGTTTGAAGGCTCCGATGTTGGTTCCCAGGTTGAGGAAGGGAGTAGCGTGAGCCTAGAGACAGGGGGTGCCGCAAAAGGACAAGAAACTAGCAGTCATGTTCCCCCAGTTGCAGCATACTGCCAAGTTTGCTCCAGTGACAAGGAGGGAGGGGATGATGAGAACACGGACTGTACTTGGGTGTCTGAGAGAAGAGAGGAGGAAAGTGAGGAGGAGGAGGAGGCCCAACTCCAAAAAGGCAGGATGTCCTCCAGGGGCCAGCTTAAGGGCAGCCACCCAATTGCATCAGCCCACAGAGCTCCACAGATGCAGGGCACTGCTGCCTCCCCGCCGACTTCCACAATTTCTTTGTTGTGGGTATTATTTAGCACATGTGTAGTAGATTGCATTTTTGCCATTTGCAATATATGTTTGAAGCGGGTCAAATGCGGCCAGGACTCCAGCCACTTGGGCACTACTGTCTTGACAAGACATATGATGACCAGCCATGCAGCCTATTGGCAAGAGTACCTGAAGAACCCACACCAGAAAACAAGGCGGACTCCTCTTGCCCCTCATCTGGGATCTCAACCCCTACTATACCTGCAGTCCTCTCCAAAACCTGCACTGAGAGAAATGAAGGTGTAGCAATGCGTGCCACAACTAGTACTTGCAGCCAGCAATCTGCTAGCAATACACCACCAGGTGAATAAAGCAGGCAAATATCCCTACCCCAGTTGCTGAACCATAAAAAGAAATTCAGTCCCAGCAATCCACATGCTCAGCGTCTTAATGCTAGCTTGATCAAATTGCTAGCACTCCAACTGCTGCCTTTTCAGCTGGTAGACTCTGCACCCTTTTGTGAATTTGTGGAATGTGCTGTCCCACAGTGGAATGTTCCCAAAAGAGATTTCTTTTCACGTAAGGCCATTCCAGCTCTCTACTGTCATGTGGAAGGTAATGTTTTGGCCTTGTTGAACAGTGCGGTCAGCAGCAGGGTTCATATTACCGCTGACTCATGGTCCAGCAGGCAAGGTCAGGGACATTACCTTTCCTTCATGGCGCACTGGGTAACTCTGCTGGCAGCTGGGAAGGATGCAGTACAGGGTTCAGTTTTGGAAATAGTTCTGCCACCATGCCTCCAAAAAGCTGGTGGTGATTTTTCCACATCAGCCTCCTCCTCCACCCCCTCCTCTTTTTCTACCTCTGTGGCCTCTTCTGCAGAATTAGAAATAAAAATGTACAACACTGCGCATCCACCAAAACATAAAGCAGCTGGCACCACAATTTCAGCAAAATTTGTGCATACAGACAATAAATTATATATAATGTGCAGCGCTAAAATTATGTGAAGGACCCAAGAAATTATTCAAGAGAAATGTCCTTAAAGTACATGCAAAAAAGGAGGAAGGGACAGGGCCTTCAAGTGAAAAAAAAAAATTGTAAGCAATCAGAAGACCAACCTGCTGATCTGAGAACCCCTGTCTGTAATTGAGGAGAAGTATTCCCAAACACCCACAATCCATTAGTGGTATTTCCACGAGGTATTGATCTGTCATTCGGACTGGTGATGGTCATTCACACACGAGGAGTGTCAGTCTGGCTTTGGAATAATATCTCTACACTGGCTATCCATACATGCGGTTTACCAGTTGACATCTGGTAAGAGTATTTTATCTGTAAGGTGGTGGATGCACTCCAATTGGTGGAACACTATGAAACATCACTCACTGTTTGTCCTAATCTGCACTTTTTTTCTCATGTCGGTTTCCTGATGAACTGTTTATGGACTAAATTTTTTTTATATTTTCACTTGAGGTCTTCTGCAGAATTGTCCTCTGAACCTACAGTGCTCCCTAAGTGTTCAAGGGGCTACACAAGCAGTAAGGCTAAAAGATGCCATGCGGTGCTTGAGCTAGTCTGTCTTGGGGACAGGGGCCACACTGGGGAAGAGATTCTTTCAGCTCTGCGGGGGCAGGCTCAGAGGTGGTTGACGCCATGGCAGCTTGAGCCAGGAATGGTTGTATGCGACAATGGCACCAACCTTCTCTCTGCCCTCTAACTGGGACAATTGAAACATGTTCCATGCTTGGCACACGTCTTGAATTTGGTGGTGCAGCGTTCCTTGACCAGGTACCCAGGTTTACCAGATATCCTGAGGCAGGCCAGAAAAGTCTGTGGTCATTTCTGGCGTTCACACAATGCTAGTCCCTGGTTGGCTGACATGCAGGAGGAATTCAACCTGCCCAACAACCGCTTCATTTGTGACATGCCCACCAGGTGGAACTCAACATTGGCAATGCTGCAATGAGTACCTCTGTGAGCATTGCGCCAGGACAGGCTCAGGGGAGCTTGGCTTTTTTTCGCCACGTCAGTGGCTAATGATCAAAGATGCATGCACTGTCCTGTCACCATTTGAGGAGGCCACAAGGATGGTGAGCAGCAACAATGCATTCATCAGTGACACTGTCCTACTAATATTCCTTCTTGAGCACACGCTTCATGGAATCATGCACAGGGCACTTGAGGCAGAACAGAGGAAGGAAGAGGAGGACTTCCTTTCCTCTCAAGGCCCCCTTTATGCAGAGAGCATTCCTGCAGAGCCGCCAAACACACAGGAGGAGGAGGATTGTGTCAGCATGGATGTGGGGTATAATATGCAGCAGTCTTCAAGGGATCATGGCTTTCATGGCGATCATGCCTCCTCAAACTTACACTGCATGGGCTCTCTGATTCTGAAAAGCCTGCAAAAAGACCCTAGGATTTGTGGTATCAAGGAGAGGGATCATTACTGGCTGGCAACCCTTCTTGATCCACGTTACAAGGGTAAAGTTGTAGAACTCATCTTGCCTGTGCAGAGGGTGCAAACGTGAAACATCTTCAGGATACCTTGAATAAAAGTTTATGCAACGCCTTTCCAGACCCTAGGAGTTTACCATGTCCTGCTGCTGGCCCTGGACAACGTGTTTCTAATGCTTCGGTCGTTCAGAGGCAGAGTGGTGGAGAAGGTGGCCAGCTGAGCGAAAGCCTTTAACCCCTTCAGTTCTGCGCTATAGCCGAAAGAAGGCTACAGCGCGGATCTCAATTTCCGGGTGGACGTCCATTGACATCCCTCCCTTGTGCGCGCTCCTGACGCGCATTCACAGGCGGCAGAGGTGCGCGCGGCCACCGCACACTGCGTGGGTGTGCCCGCGGGCTGGGCGGATTCGACGTCTGCTCGTGACCCGCAATTGTCTGACAGAGCTGCGGAACGGGGAAGCGCCAATGTAAACACGGCGGTTCTCCGTTCTATGAATGGGGACATAACAGATCTACTGATCCCTGTCACTGGGATCAGTTAGATCTGTTATGTCCCGGCCAGCCCCACCCCCACACAGTTAGAACACACCCAGGGAACAAAGTTATCCCCTAGACCCCCCCAGGTTAACCCCTTTACTGCCAATGACATTTATACAGTAATCAGTGGACATTTAAGTTTTTTATCGCTGTATAAATGTCATTGGTCCCAAAAAAGTGTCAAAAATGGCTGACATGTCCACCGTCCCGATAAAAATCACAGAACGCCGCCATTACTAGTAAAAAAAAAAAGAAATAAATAAAAACGTCATAAATCAATTCCCATAATTTGTAGACGCGAAATCAATCAATAAACGCAGATTGCGTTACCAAAAATATGTAGAAGAATGTATATCGGCCAAACCCAATGAATATTTATTTATTTATTTATTGGATATTTATTATAGCAAAAAGTAAAAAATATTGTTCTTTTTTTCAAAATCGTCGCTATTTGTTTGTTTATAGCGCAAAAAATAAAAAACCACAGCGGTAAGCAAATACCACAAAAAGAAAGCTATATTTGTGGGGAAAAAAGGATAAAAATGTTGTTTGGGTGCAACGTCGCACGACCGCGCAATTGTCATTCAAATAGTGACAGCGCTGAAATCCTAAAATTGGTCTGGGCAGGAGGGGGGTTTAAGTGCCCAATAAGCAAGTGGTTAAAAAAAATTTCAGTTCTCAGCACCCAGGCCTGATAGGTTCAAGCAACCATCGTCAGCGTCTGCATTATATGGTGCAAGAATAGAGTTGAGCGAACCCGAACTGTAAAGTTCGGGTCCGTACCGAACTTTGGGGTGTCCGTGACATTTGAAAAAAAGTTTGGGTTCGGGTTCTGGGTTCAGGTATTTGATCCCGTCTGTTGAATAGCTGCAGGGCAGCCAATCAACAAGCGTTTCACTAGTTTGCCCTTAGAAGCCATCACAGCCATGCCTACTAATGGCATGGCTGTGATTGGCCAGTGCATCATGTGACCCAGCCTCTTTATAAGCTGGAGTCACTTAGTGCTGCAGTCACATGCTCTCTGGCTAGGGTAGGGAGAGGATACTGCCGGCGCTGTGAGGGACAGATTGCAGATATAATAACATCTCATCCTGCATTACAGAACGATCTGATTCTGGACTAGGTAGAGATTACTACTCCTGCTTTTAGGGACAGATTGCAGATCTAATAACATCTCATCCTGCATTACAGAACGATCTGATACTGGACTAGGTAGAGTCTACTGCTTTGAGGGACAGATTATTGTTCTAAAATCATCGCCTACTCCTATAGGGAAAGGTTCTTGCTGTTGCTGTAAGGGACATATTGTTCTAAAATCCTTTTGCAGCCCTCTAGCACTTTCCAGGACTTTTTTACAGTCATTTTTGTGCCGAAAAGTTCTAGTCCCCATTCACTTCAATGGGGTTCGGGGTCAAGTTCGTACCGAACCCGAACTTTTTTGCGAAGTTCGTCTGAACCCACCTAACCCGAACAACCAGGTGTTCGCTCAACTCTATGCAAGAATATATAGGGGCAAGAGCAGACTTGGAGACCTTTCCAACTGAGCATCCACTTAGTTACTGGGTCTTGAGGATGTACCACTGGGCGGAACTTGCTCAATATGCAATTGAGCTACTGGCCTGTCCTGCATCCAGCATGCTTTCTGAACGGACATTTAGTGTTGCTGGAGGGTTCGTAACCAATCAAAGAGTGCGCCTGTCCACACTCGGTTGATAGGCTCACATTTATAAAAATGAAGCAGTCCTGGATCAGCAGCTATCAAGCCCCTGATGGTGATGCAACTGATTAAATTTGCTAGGGATCTGGGATCCCTTGAAGACTGCCACTGCTCCTATTCCTCCTGTCCATAATCTAGAACTATATGTTGTATTTAGGGCACCACCAACACCCAAGGCCCAATTTTTCTGCACCTGATTTACAGGGGCATGCCATAACAATTTTCAAAATAATTTACAACTTCAGGCCCAGTTCCTCCATCCAACAAGAGTAACTGCAGTGTTGTAGCACCGCCAACACGCAAGGCCCAATTTTTGGCCACTTGTTTGACTGGTGGATTTTATTCCATTTTTTTAAGTAATTTACAACAGCATGGCCTGTGCAAAATTTTTTACAAAAATGACGTGCGTGTCCCCCCAAAATCCAAACCAGGCCCTTCAGTTCTGGTATGGTATTTAAGGGGAACCCTGTGCCAATTTTTTTTTTAAATGACTTTTTTTTTTTGGTTCCCCCCAAAATTTTAAGGGAACCCTGCACCAAATTAAAAAAAAAAAAGTGGCGTGGGTTCCCCCCAAAATCCAAACCAGACCCTTATCCCAGCACGAAGTCCTGGCATGGCAGGAGGGGGGTGGGGACGAGCGAGTGCCCCTCCCCCCCTCCAAACCATACCAGGCCACATGCCCTCAATATGGGCAGGATGCTTTGAGGTTGCCCCCATAGCACCTTGTCCCCATGTTGATGGGGAGAAGGGCCTCATCCACACAACCCTGGCTGGTGGTTGTGGGGGTCGGCGGACAGGGGGCTTATCAGAATCAGGTAGTGTAAAAAAACAAGAGGCAGTTTATGACAAGTACTTTATTTTGTAAAATAGCTCTTTCTTCTTTCTTCCTCCATCTTCTCCTGGCCCGGTCCTCCTTCTGGTCTTCTGCTTCTTCTTTTAGTCTTATTGATTCCTGTCTTCGTCTTCAATCTTCATCTTTTTTCTTCTTTCACCGCCGCCGCTCTCTTCACTGGTGCAGCCCGGCCGCTGCGTTTCTTTCAGAATGGGCGGACTTCACGATGACAGTACTTTTATAAGAAGGGCGCGGGACCACCCAGTGATGTAACTGAGCGAACCCACCCCCTTCTGATGTCATGTGATGTCAGAGGGGGTGGGTCACCCATTTACCTCACCGGGTGGCCACGCCCCTTCTTATAAAATAATTGTCATTGTGAAGACCGCCCATTCGGCAAGATAAGCAGGGGCCAGACTGCAGCAGCGGAGAGAGTGGCAGCTGTGAAAGAAGAAAGAAGATGAAGATGAAGATGAAGATTGAAGATTGAAGATGATGAGAGGAAGCAAGAAGACTAAGAGAAGAAGCAGAAGACCAGAAGAAGGACCGGGGCAGAGGAAGACGGAGGAAGAAAAAGAAAAGAGCTTATTTACAAAATAAAGGACTTGTCAAAAACTGCCTCTTGTTTTTTCTACACTACACTCCTTTTTTGGTGAATAGGCAGGGGTACAATGTACCCCAAATCTATTTACATGGGGGGGCGGGATCTGGGGGCCCCCTTATTAAAGGGGGCTTCCAGATTCTGATAAGCCCCCCTGCCCGCAGACCCCCACAAGCACCGGCCAGGCTTGTGGGGAAGAGGCTCTTGTCCCCACTAACATGGGGATAAGGTGCTTTGAGGTGGGGCAGAGTTTCCCTTAACTACTTTAAGACTGGGCCTCTTTTTGGAGTTCGGTGGTTACGAGTTAAAATCAGGTTTTTTTGCTATAAAATTACTTAGAACCCCCAAACATTATAAACTGCGGAGATGACTGGAACG
Source organism: Glandirana rugosa (assembly GCA_018402905.1). Lineage (NCBI taxonomy): Eukaryota > Metazoa > Chordata > Amphibia > Anura > Ranidae > Glandirana > Glandirana rugosa. The sequence goes on from BLSH010092227.1 coordinate 37,883, forward strand.
CGGCTGGAGGGGGGGCACCTCTCCCGCCGCTGATAAAAGTGATCTCGCGGTGAATCCGCCACTAAGACCACTTTTATCAGACGTGGAATCGCCTGCAGAAAAAAAAAGATACGGCGGTTATGGTAGCTATCTGCTACCATAACAACGGTGTTCCACTTTAAACTGCCGCCGTATTTTGACGGCGGGCGGTCTGGAAGTGGTTAATATCCAAACCAGACCCGAAGAGCCTGGATTGGACTGGGGGGGGGGCACGCATTTTTTTCCAGCTATTTTTTTTTTTTTTATTGCATATTACATTACAGCTGCAATTTTAAATGACAATTTTTCCTATGGAAATGTAATTTTGCTCTGACTATGTTCTACACCTCACAGAGATGTGCCCTTTTACACACAGACTAAGGACACCCCCCACGCACAATATTTAAAGGAATTTTTCTTTTTTTTTTTTTCACTTTAAGCATTACTAAATTTACTACTCCTGAAAAAAGGATCAATTTAAAAACTTTTTTTTTTCAATGATAGATGTCCCCTAGGGCAGGACCCGGGTTCCCATACACTTTTTAGGGCAATAACATTACATATAAGCCTTTAACCACCTCGCGACCGCGCCATAGCCGAATGACGGCTACAGCGCAGCCCTAAAATGCCGGGAGGCCGTCAATAGATGTACTCCCATTCGGCTCATGCTGGGCGCGCTCCCATAGGCCCGCAGATCTCCTTACAGAGAGGAGGAATGGGGAACCGCCAAAGTAAACACTGCGGTTCCCCGTTTTGTGAGGGGGGCATGCCAGATCTACTGATCCCTGTCACTGGGATCAGTTAGATCTGTCATGTCCCTGCCAACCCCACCCCCCACAGTTAGAACACACCCAGGTAACACTTTTAACCCCTTCACTGCCCCCTGCAGGTTAACCCCTTCACTGCCAATGACATTTATGCAGTAATCAGTGGACATTTAAATTTCTGATCGCTGTATAAATGTCATTGGTCCCAAAAAAGTGTCAAAAATGTCTGACATGTCTGCCCCAATATCACAGTCCCAATAAAAATCGCAGATCACCGCTTTTTTTGTTTATAGCGGTGATCAGAAATGACGCAGAAGGGATCAAATACCACCAAAATAAAGCTCTATTTGTGGGGAAAAAAAGGACGCTAATTTTGTTTGGGTAAAACGTTGCACAACCGCGCAATTGTCAGTTAAAGAACGACAGCATTGAAAACTGAAAAATGGTCCGGGCAGGAGGGGGGTTTAAGTGCCCAGTAAGGAAGTGGTTAAAATGAGCACTTTTGATTTTTCATGTTCGGGTCCCATAGACTTTAATGATGTTCGCCCTGAACTCTTTGTCCGTTCTCATGTTCTGGGTGGTGTTCGGCTCATCCCTAGCAAGAACATAGGGCCAACCTACTGGAACTGCAGTGCTCTAGCAACAATTGGGGAAGAGATCCCCACAGTATCTGGGTCTTCCTGAAAAGCCGTGTGCTATTAGGCTCTTCCCACATGCTGGTTCTGACAGTGAAGGGCCACTCATCTGGCTGCAGGTCACTTGCCCAGCTACCTTTACCTAAACAGGTGTGGCCTCTATGAGCAGCTGAAGGGAGGGAGTTCAGGAATTTTGTTTCCCTGTGTGTGTCCAGGAACCCTGAGAGTTGTGGGGAATGGAGTTAAAGGGGCCTACATGGCTAGTATGAACGTTTTGCAGCCTTTGGTAAGGGTGTGGGAGGTATTTCTAGAAACATGGTTTTCAGTAATATTAAATATAATGTTCTCTGAGAACCATTGAGTAAATCCTTTTTTGCAAAGAAGTGTTTAATATTCATGTTGAGCAACTCAGGTAGATACTATTTATATCATCAATACTGAAAAATGCTAGTGTACATGTCAGGAAATGGTCATATTCAGGTGGATAGTGTAATGTGTATTCAGTAAAAAAATCCCACATACATGTAGTGTCCCCATTATGATAGGTGCTTTATTTTTGTAGATTTTTGTTAGGAGAGGTAAATTCTATTCAGGCCCGACAGTGTGTGCAGGCCTGATTGATTTGATCTGGCAGAGGAGTGGCTCAGAGTAGGCTGGAGATGGAAGGAAGGAACACCCCTTAGAGATACTCCTCCCCTATGAGCTGGGAAAGCTCTAGAAAGGGGGATGGATCGGGAGGTGTCACTTTCTGATGTATGACAAGGAGCCCTGACCAATCCACAGGCTGGATTGTCAGGGGGCAGGCCTCCTTAAATACAGCAATCTGCCAGCAGGTGGGAGGAGATTTCAGGTGGAAGTGTGGAGAATGTAGCAGGGGTGCTGCGGAGGCCTCACCCGGGAGCGAAGCCCCAGTCTGGGGGGGAGTGACCTTGAGGCCCGGAGGCTGGGGTGCAGCCAGGAGTGGGATGGATTCCAGGAGCAGCACAAGGGAGAACCGCAAAGTTGCTACTGCGGACACTTTAAAGTATCCACTGGAGTCGGTGAGTGACAGACCCTGGGAGCTGGAGGACAAGGCTGGAGCAGGCTGGGGAAGGAATAGTGGACAGTCTGTGGAGTTCTCAGGAGCCAGTCAGGGGAAGGAGTGTCACTGAGAGGAAAGCAGGCCAGAGGGGCCTGGAAGACGGATGGGCTGGGAGTTGTAGTTCATCCAGTACCCAGCCAGCACCAAGTACTTAGCTACACAAATGAGGGTCCTTGGCTTCACAAACGGGAACCTGTGTCCCTTACCCACAACGGGTGGTCCGGAGGTCCTGCTAGCCGTCAGTGCAGGCCTCACCATGTGCTAGCTGTGGTGGAAGAGGAAGTGTCATTGAGGTCTGTAAAAATTTCCCTTCATGCCTGTAACTGCAAGTAGAGTGCAGGAGAGCAGAAGGAGTAGTGTAACGGTCAGCAAGCAGTGTGCTGGAGGAAGAAAGAGAAGAGTAATGGTCAGCAAGCAGTGTGCTGGAGGAAGAAGGAATGTATATACGAGGTATATGAGATATACGAGGTCCCGTGTTTGATCTTTGGGCATCCCACATTCATGCCCATCCCCATCCAAGTTTAACCCATAAATAATACAACAAAACAAAGCACTGGCCTGTTCAGTGACTCCGGATGGAAGTCGTGTGATTGAGGGCAGCGGGTAGGTGGACCACAACTACCAGCAGTGGCGGTTGGTGAAGTTTTAGGATGGGGGGGCGCCAGGCACCGCCCTTCCCTTTTGACCCCTCCTACTTCTAATAAGCCCCACCCCTTATAGAATTCACCCACTCCGTCCCTTGTATTCCACATATTGTGCTCAGTATCACATCACAGGACACAGTATACAGTTCAGCTTCACAGGACACAGTAAACAGCTCAGCATCACAGGTGGGGTAAATTGCAGCCAATCACGCAGGTGGGGTATATTGCAGCCAGT
>BLSH010092238.1:16141-28157 GCA_018402905.1 Glandirana rugosa
GCGGAACGTGTACATGAGGGGAGCTAGTAGTCGGGTCAGCATGCTCAAGGGCGAGTAGGACCTTGCGGATGTTAAGAGTAGCTGAGCGACCCTGTATAAATCCCGATTGGGCTGGGCTGATGATCGAGGGGAGTACATGTGCAAGGCGACTCGCTATAATTTTAGACAATATTTTGATGTCTACATTGATCAGGGAGATGGGCCTGTACGATGAAGGTGATAAAGGGTCTTTCCCCTTCTTGCCTATTAATTTAATGTGGGCTTGGGAGCCTGTGGGGGGAAAGGGGCCATCAGACCAGACGGAGCTGTATACCATCTCAAGGGTCTCACTAAGGAAGTCAGCTGAAAGCTTATAAAACTCGGAAGAGAGACCGTCTGGGCCTGGGGCCTTTCCCGGACCAAGTTTGCTAATAGTGGAGCATATGTCTTGAGTTGTTATGGGGGCGTTGATGAAGTCTAGTTGTTCCTTGGTAAGTGAAGGGAGGTTGGCCTTGTTTAAAAAAGCTGTTGCGGCTTCTAGGTCTATTGGGTCTTTGGTATAGAGAGATGTGTAAAAGTCTGTGAGGAGAGCATTAATGTTGGCGGGAGAGTTCGTGACCGAACCATCGGGACCTTTTAGAGCTCCTATGACCGTGGGAGGGTGTCTCCCCGAGCAAAGTCTGGCTAGTAGCTTCCCAGCTTTGTTCCCGTTCCTATGAAAGAAGAGGGCCGAGTGTGCTTGGTGGATTGATTCATGGTAGTTGGACCAGAGATCAAAGTGTCGTTTGGCCTTGATCCATGCCTGTACTGATAAAGGGTTACGTGATAGTGTCAGGTCCCTGTGTGCTGCTCGGAGGGAATCACTGGCCTGTTTATAGTTACGGGAGGCTCTTTTCTTGTATTGGGCCGCATAGGAGATTATGCGACCTCTAAGAAAGGCTTTGCCTGCCTCCCAGAATAAGTTTGGGGAAGATCGGTGATCCTTATTAGTCTCACAGTATTCTGTCCAAGCAGCGCTCAGAGTTGATTTAAGGTCTTCGTTTTTGGCCAGGAATGAGGGAAACCGCCATAGTTTGGGACCAAGGGGAGCGACGAGTCCGGAGATTTGTACAGTGATCGGGGAGTGATCTGATATCACCATATTCTCTATGGAAGATGATGAGATCAGAGGAAGAAGATTTGGGGAGGCAAAAAAGTAGTCAATGCGGGACCAGGATTTATGGGGGAAGGAGTAAAAAGTAAAGTCCCTGTCTGCGGGGTGGGTAAGTCTCCAAGTGTCAGTAAGATGGAGAGATTGCATGGTCTGGGCGAGTGGAGAGAGTGTGAGTGTGGGGGGGGCTTTGGAGGTTGTAAGTGAGCGGTCTTCGACCGCGTCCATCAGTGAGTTTAGATCACCTCCCAGGAGGTGGAGGGTTTCGGGGATTTGGAGAGCCCATGTGGTGAGATCCTGAAAAAATGACTGGCCTGGAGAGTTAACGGCATACACATTAGATATAGCGTTGTCTCTCTCAGCTATTGAGAGATAGACCGTGACTCTGCGGCCCTGGTCGTCGGTTTCAATTGAGTGGAGTTTATGTGTAAGGTTTTTGTTTATAAGAATGGCTACTCCAGCCTTGCGACCCTTGGCTGGAGAGCAGTGAGCGGATCCCACCCATAGTTTGCAGAGTCTGGGTGCGTCATTGGGGCCTAGATGTGTCTCCTGTAGCAGGGCAATATCTGCATGTAAGCGTTTAAGGTGGCGTAGTATCTGCATGCGTTTGTGTGGTGAGCGTAACCCCCTGACATTCCACGATATTACCTTTAGGTGATTCCCGATCTCAGGGGGAGCCATGGCTGGAGTATAGGATGGAGAGTAGAGATCACGCTGGAGGGGGGGGCCCTCTTAGTCCCGGCCTTATCTGATTCGAAGGTTGCTGCCTTCTGTGGAAATGCAACGATAATAGGCAAAAAGATTAGAACAGACATGTAAAACCAGAACATTTTAAAGCTTAAACAGGTGGGGGGGGGAGTAAATCCCCAAAAACCTTTTCTAGAACTTCCTTTTTTCCCCATGGAGTTCCTGTCCACAGTGCACCCGCCAAAAGGGACCTCCTACTGTCAGGGGTGGCGAGGCGACACCGAGGAGGGAGGGGGGTGGGAAAAGGGCCAAGGTAGAGAGGATGGGAAGGAGGGTAACAGGGAGGAGGGTGAGGGGGAAGGGAGGGAAGGATGGGAGAGGAAGGGAAGAGAGGGGGGGAGGGGGAGAAGGGGGGGGGGGGGATACCGGGGTGGTAGCGAGGCAGAGCGAGGGAGAGAGGTTAGGGGCAGGCCGTTAGCGTCCCTGATAACATAGCTTTAACTTTTGAACCGATATCACCTAGAATGCTGAGAAGTGAAAATCAGGTAAACAATAAAACATTAATAAGCCAATCAGATGAACAAGGTGACGGTGAGGGGGGTAGTTCCTGTAACGTAAATGATTACCAGACAGAGGGTTGAGGTAGTGGGCTGGGGAATTGGGGGCGAGTCAGAAAGGGCTAGTTTGGAGGCCCAGTCCCTGGGAAGAGATATGACTGAGTCAGCGTGGCGAATTTTGAGCCCCCAATTGTCCGAAACGAACTCTCTTGTAGGGGGGTTTCTGAGGACTGGATTGGTTGTGTGTGGTCAAGGCCGATTTTCTGGGAGAGGGTGAAGTTGATGGGAAGTCCTGCTGAAGTTCTTGTTCCATGTCAGAAGGATGAGAGTTAGACATATAGTTTTCTGCATCGTATGGTGTGGAGAAAGACACTCGCTCTCCAGTGTCCGTCTGTATGTGCAGGATTGCAGGGTAGGCTAGGCTGAATTTAATGCGTTGTTCATATAGCCCTGAGCAGATGGGAGAGAATTCCTTGCGCTTGCGCATCACCTCCTGGGAGTAGTCCGCAAAGATCATCAGGGGGTTCTCGTCAATTTTCAGGGAACGGTTTTTGCGGAAGGCCTGTAGGATGGCTTGCTTGTCATTGTAGTTCAGGAACCCAGGCGATGACTGGTCTGGGTCTTGAACGCTGGTCTGACGGTTGTCCAATTCTATGTGCCCTCTCGACTATGCAGGGGGTTTTGAGGCCTAGCTGCTGGGGAATGGTTGTGGTGCAAATGGTGAAAAGCGCTGTTTGATTGTAGGATTCCGGTAATCCTATAATGCGTAAATTGTTCCTTCTGGACCTATTCTCTAGGTCATCAAGCTTTTCTTGCATGTCCCTTTGCTGGGTGGAGAGCCTGGCTATAGTTGCGGACAGGATGGCAGTGTCATCCTCAACTGTGCTGATCCGTTCCTCAGCGTGTTCCAGCCTGGCAGAATGTTGTTGAATCTCCCTATGAAGCTGTTCCAGCCCTTTCTGCACTGCTTTTTCAATAGCCTCTGTCACCATGGGGGTGAGAAGGGTGATAACTGCCTGGGCGATCCCTGCAGAAGAGGCAGGGTCGAGTGGGGGATCAGGTGGGGGTCCTGGGAGTGTGCTGTGGTGTGGAGGGCTTTGCAGTGAGACCGCTGGGCCTTGTATAGAAGCCACTGGAGCGGTGTGTGTCAGCGGTGCGGACGCCATGTTGGCTGCAGCGTGTGAGCTGTCTCCCTCAGGCTGGAGCGGGAGCGGAGCTGTGCGGGCCGTCTGCCGCTCAACAAAGCGGTCCATGTCCCGAGTCTTGTGTTCCCCTGGGTGTGAGGAGGGGTAGGCAGGGGGTACCTCGGTGTGTGCGGGCTTTTCAGGCTGCTTTATGGAGGAACCGGCGGGAGCTCTTCACCGCTACCTCCTCTCCATGCGGGCGCCGGAACCGGAAGTGTGGAGCAGTGGTTTTAATGATGCTTAACCACATGCCGACCGCCAACCGCAGGTTGACGGCGACAAAGTGGCTTTGAGATCGTGCACTGCGAGCGCGTGCGCCGCCGGAGGCGCGCTCACTGTGTTCAGGGAAGGCCAGGGAGCGGGTGCGGCGGACTCGATCACCGCTGACTACCCGCGATGCCCCCCCCCCGCACTGAAAGAACGGAGGTCCGTGTAAGTAAACACGGACCTCCGCTCTGTGAGAGGGGGAAGGGCTGTGATCACAGCCTTCCTCTACATGGAAGCTGTGACCACTTCCCTTCCCCTGCTAGGGCAGCCCACACACAGTTAGAACATGCCCAGGGAACACGGTTAACCCTTAGAGCGCCCCCTGCAGGTTAACCCCTTCACTGCCAATGGCATTTACACAGTAATCAGTGCATTTTTATAGCACTGATCGCTGTATAAATGCCAATGGTCCCAAAAAAGTGTCAAAATGGTCCGACATGTCTGCCCCAATATCGCAGTACCGCTAAAAATCACAGATCACCGCCATTACTAGTAAAAAAAAATCCCAAAAATGAATTCTCATCATCCGTAAACGCTGCCACTTTTGCGCAAACCAATCAATAAACACCGATTGTGATTTTTTTATCACAAATATGAGAAAGAATATAAATCGGCCAAAACTGATGAAAAAAAAAATTTTTGTAATTTTTTTTGGATTTGTATTTTAGCAAAAAGTAAGAAATTTGGGGTTTTTTTGCAAAATTGTCGCTCTTCTTTTGTTTATAGCAGCAATCAGAAATGATGCAGCGATGATCAAATACAACCAAAAGAAAGCTCTGTTTGTGGGAAAAAAAGGACGCAAATTTCGTTTGGGTACAACGTAGCACGACAGCGCAATTGTCAGGATATGCCGCCTGGGCCTGGGGCAGAGCCTGTTTTAAGGTTCTTGATAACCTCAAGAATTTCTTCCTCAGTGATAGGTTCCTCCATCAGGTTCCTATGGTCAGCTGAGAGAGAGGGCAAAGGTAGATTCTCTAGGAAGCTACCAGCCTGTCAGTCAGTCACTTTCTTGTCCGTGCTATATAAGTCAGAATAAAAACTCTGGAAGGCTTAAGGATTTTGTGGGGATCGGTGGTGGGGGGACCCCCGTTAACCCTAATCTTCGGAATGGGTAGGTTTTTGATCCTTGGGGTTAGCCTAAGTGCTAACATGGAGCCAATCCTATCTTTCTGGGAGTAAAATTTTGCATAGTTCCAATGAATGCTTTTTTCGGCTGAAACAGTAAGAGCTAAATTCAGGGCTAGGCTCCGCCTCCAGCTTGGCCAGGGAGCTAGAGGATGGGTGTTGCTTATGCTGCCGTTTGAGAGAAGAGAAAGACTGTTCAAGTCGACGGATCTCAGCTTGATGGGCTTTCTTATTTTGTGAGGCTATCTGAATGAATTTGACTCTAATGGTAGCTTTATGGGCTGCCCAAAGAGTTTCTGGAGAGACCTCTTGGCCTCCGTTTAGGCTGAAATATTCTTTAATGGCGTCATCTATCTCCTTCACTCTATCTGGGTCGCGGAGGATTGTCTCATTCAAACGCCACTGGCGAGAGGGGTTAAGTGATGGGGGTTTCCAGGAAACAGGGAAAGTATGACCAATGCGTGGTCTGAGCATGCTGTGGCTTTGATGACCGCAGATTTGGCTACATGGATGATAGATGGCGAGGTGAGAATGTGGTCAATCCTGGCATAGGATTGATGGGGGTGTGAAAAGTGTGTATAGTCTCGCTTGGAGGGGTTTAGTTCCCTCCATATGTCGACTAAATTGTATGAATGAATGAGTTTCGCAAATTTGAGGCTTGCGCTAGGTGGGCGGGTCAGTTGTTTTCCCAGGGGTCTGGATATATCTAATTGTTGGTCGAAAGCGGTGATTGAGTCTCCCCCGCATATCACAAAGCCTTCCAACAGGGGGCTAATAGTTTTGAACAGATTCTGGAAGAATTGGGATTGACCTTTATTAGGCGTATAATAGGAGACCAGGGAATAAAGTTGGTCATTCCATGTGCCCTTAACAAGGATAAACCTCCCTTCTGGGTCTTTAAGAACTGAGAGACAGGAGAAGCTGCAATGTTTTGAAATAAGTATTGCAACTCCCTTGGTCTTGTCTTGAGCGTTGGTGATGTGAAATGTAGGGAAATATGGGTGTAGATATTTAGGTTTGTACCGGATCGGAAAGTGGGTCTCCTGAATCATTACTTTATCTAGTTTCAATCTTTTATATTCCTCAAAAATTTTCCTCCTTTTAATGGGGGGGTTGAGACCCTGAGTGTTGTGTGATGCAATTTTAAAAAGGAAGGGTGTGGTGTGGTCAGCCATGAGGAGAGGTGGAGAGCTAGATTCTAAACATAGGTCACTTAGAAGAATTGGGTGCCTTTTCCCTGATTGACTGGAAAGAACAAGAGAATGAAGGAGAGAGAAGAAAAAAGAAACATAAGAACCAAACAAGACAGTCTACAATTAGACCCTTTAGGGCCAAAGGAGGGAGGTCCCCCCTAAACCCCAAGAAAAGGATGTCCACTCCCGTGTGAGGGGTGGATGTCTTATCCCACGATAGCAGACTGACTGCAACCAGGGGATAAGAGGGTGGGCATGGGTAACCAGGCCGACACCAGGCAGCGCAAAATTAACAGGGTATGAAATGAATCACAGCAAAAGGCAAATGTAATGCAAAAATGAAGAATTCGGGAAAAACTTCTTTTCTGGGTTAGCTATAAAGGGATCACCGTAGTCTGATGTTTGCGAGAGACTCTGTAAAGGACACTAGACTACCAGGTGTTTACGTGCTAGTAATTTCTGGGGGGAATCTAGCCTAGTGAGCCAACCCATGGCAGAAAAACGCTAAGGCTGTGGCCCTCTGCGATCTCCCCTGGAAACCACAAACTGAGGCCAAGTTGGCACAACATGGAACCAAACAGTAAAAACAGTTGTTAACATTTGAACAAAGGGTAGGGGTCTTCAGCCCCTTTCAATGGATTTTGAATGGGCCACCGAGGTGGAATGAGAGAGATCCTGAAAACAGTACAATTCAGACTAGGGAGGTAAATTGTCCTTGGTTCTTTTGGGCTTGGACTTGCTCCAGAGGGGGGTGATGGGACTTGCTGGTGGAGGACATTTCGATGATCCGGATGCCATATTAGAACAGTCCATGGGTGCTTCCTGGGAGATTAACTTCAGATCAAGGAGGATCCGCTCACCTTCTGGGAATGAGGAGAAGGAGGTAGTTTTGCCTTTCAACAGGAACTTCACAGCAAAGGGAAAGGCCCACCAGTACTTAATATTCTTAGCTGTAAGAATAGTGAGAAGAGGCTTGAGCAATCTCCTCTTTTGAATGGTGGAAGGGGCTAGGTCGGCGAAGATCTGTATCTGGTGGCCTTGACAAGAGACTTGAGAGTGGTTGCGAGCTGCCCGCATGATTTCCTCCTTCATTGCATAGAAGTGGGGTTTAATAATGATGTCCCTGGGAGATCTGTCTTTCCTAGGGGGCCCCAGGGCTCTGTGAGCTCTGTCCAGTTCTAGGCAGTGTTGGGGGGCTTCTGGGATGAGGTTTTTCATCAGGTCTTGGATGGCAGAGTGGACGTCAGTGATAGACTCAGGCAGGCCTCTGACCCTGAAATTGAGTCTCCTGGACTTATTTTCCATATCTTCAATTGTAGTGAGGGCAGTGTCCAGTTGTTCTTGCAGGACTCTGATATGGTCCGAATTCTGGTTAGTTCTTGCTACTGTCACATCCAATTTCTGCTTGATTGCCTCCATCCTGGCTCCTAGGTTTTGAAAGTCAGTTTTAATTTCTCGAGTAATCCTAGCAGCTGTGTCTGAGATTTTGAGAAACAGATCTGCTGAATGCAGGGGGGACTCTATGTCCTGAGAGCTATTAGCAGGGGTGGCTGTCAGTGAGTTCTGCCCAGGTCCCAGGGGAGTGGAGGCCTTGTCCTCCATGGCGTGCCTCAGGAGAGATTCACTGGAGGCAGGGGAAGGAGATAGAGGCAGCTGGGGCTGGCCATGGAGCTCTGGAGAGAAGAGCAGTGTTGGAGGTGCGAGTACCTGCCTGTGTGCTGTGTGTTCCGTACCGTTGGGAACATGTGGCTGGGCCGCAGCGGCCATCTTGGTACACCCAGCCCGTCCTTTTGGTAGAACTGTGGCTCAAGGCTTCTTCTGGCCGACGAGCCTGACATCCAGGGGGGTGCAGAGGTGGGTCCGGATTGCAGGGGACCCAAATCCAGGGGGAGCGGTTTGCCGTGCTGGGCTAAAAGGCTGCTGGATGTCGGAACTGGCTTATGCGGCCATCACGGTGCTTCCCCAGCATCTCATTTCAAGCCCTACTCCTGGGTTTTGGCATCTGGGTCTGTACCCATCCCTTTCCCCGCATCTCCTCACCTCTGCACAGATCTGCCTCCACACTGCCCCAGCCCACATTCAACCCCAACCCCCAAAGCTTCCTCGCATATTTACTAGGCAGTCGCCTCCCAGTGTATTGAGCTCTAGTACCTGTGTAGGCGGACCTGTGTATTCAGCATTCGGCTCCAGTAACAGTAGTAGGGAGATCCTTCTGTCAGATCTGGCCCTGTTCTACCCCTCTGTGCCCCACTGTGAGTGACGCTGTCACTGCCTGCAGTAATCTGGGAGTCACTAAAGCCATAGCTGTCACTGTAAACACAGAAGTGCATGTGTTTACAAGCGACAACAGGAAAAGTGGGTGAGAGTCATAGGTGGCGGCCGGCGGCCGATGTTGGCCACATAACAAGGTCCAGAGAGTTGGATTCAGCCCGCAAGTCTTGTGTTTGACACCTGTAATCTAAACCATTCCATTGTAGCTCTGGCTGTATGTTTAGGGTTGTTGTCCTGCAGGAAAGAGAACCTCTGCCCCAGTCTCAAGTCTTTTGCAGACTCTAATAGGTTTTCTTCTAAGATTGCCCTGTATTTTGCTCCATCCATCTTCCCATCAACTCTGACCAGCTTCCCTGTCCCTGCTGAAGAAAAGCATCCCCACAACATGCTGCTGCCACCACAATGTTACACGGTAGGGATGGTATGTTCAGGGTAATGTGCAGTGTTAGTTTTCCGCCACACATAGCGTTTTGCTTTTAGGCCAAAGCATTACATTTTGGTCTCATCTGACCAGAGCACCTTCTTCCACATGTTTGCTGTGTCCCCCACATGGCTTCTCACAAACTGCATACGGCTTTCTTTTAACAATTTCTTTCTTCTTGCCACTCTTCCATAAAGGGCAGATTTGTGGAGTGCATGATTAATAGTTGTCCGGTGGACAGATTCTCCCACCTGACCTGTGAATCCCTACAGCTCCTCCAAAGTTACCATGGGCCTCTTAGCTGCTTCTCTGATTAATGCTCTCCTTGCCCAGCCTGTCAGTTTAGGTGGACTGCCATGTCTTGGTAGGTTTGCAGTTGTGTCCATACTCTTTCCATTTTCAGATGATGGATTGAACAGTGCCCTGTGAAGTGTTCAAAGCTTGGGATATTTTTTATAACCTAACCCTGCTTTAAACTTCTCCACAACTTTATCCCTGACCTGTCTGGTGTGTTCCTTGGCCTTCATTATGCTGTTTAGTCTCTGCTGTTTGGAGAGCTTCACAGAACATCTGTATTTGTACTGAGATTAAATTACACACGGGTGGGATCCATTTACCAATTAGGAGATTTTTGAAGGCAATTGGTTACACTAGATCTTAGTTAGGGGTATCAGAGTAAAGAGGCTGAATACAAATGCCACACGTTCTGCACATTTATTTGTAAAAATTTTTTAAAACCAAAGCCCAACCTCTATCTCTCACGGAACTAGGCGAGCATACAGACGACAGACATCTCCCCCCCTGGACCTATTCCCTGATCTCTCACTACATCCGAGCCCCGGAGAGAAAGGGCGCCTTCTCAAGACCACTTACTCCTTTTGAACTATTATGCACCAGTCAAACTACACAACCCCACTTAATCGCCACAACACATTCCCTCCTATTCAGCAACCACTCTCCCAAAGCCTGCAAAGCCTGTGCATCTTGGGAAAGAGACCTTACTCTCTCTCTTACAGAGGCGGACTGGGAATCAATCCATCACCACATTCACAAAGGTTCAATGAATGTATCAGCCCAGGAGAATGGCTACAAAATTATATCGTGATGGTACCGCACCCCACAGGTTGTTCACAAATATCACCCAGAAATTCCAGACACCTGCTGTAGATGCCAGTCAGACCGAGGTACGATGCTTCATACAATGGTGGTCCTGCCCAAAAATTCAGCCTTTTTGGCAAACGGTGAGGTCCATCATAAAAAGAGTTTCCACATATGAACTAGATGACTCCCCAGCGCAATTCTTACTTCATCACACCAAAATACCACTTAGAATCTACCACAAGTCACTCGCCATGCACATGGTGAACGCGGCGAAACAATGCATCCCCTTATATTGGCGTTCTGCACAACCCCCCGCAATTAAGGATTGGTTCCAAAGGATACAAAACATAGCAGAAATGGAAGAGCTAATACATGTTTCCAAAGACGTAACGAATACATTTAATCAAAAATGGGCATGCTGGTCCCATTTTGTGACCACAGCAGAAAATGCGCGATTACGCGACACATAAAGACAACTTTACTTAGGAGGCTTCATCCCCCGCTCATATTAATGGACCTCCCCCCACCCAGCAAAAGAGACCCTATTCGTAAAAACCCAAGTGGGGGGTTGGGAACGGGAGAGGTTCCCCTCCACATCTATCTGCTCCTTCCACGTTTCCTCCCTTCTGTCCCACTTGACATATCCCCTACCTTGGCCCACCCTCACCCAGCTTCCATCTTCCCCCCCATCCAACTTTTTCAGCTTTTCCCACTGATCCCCTCCATTCTTGGGCTTCAGCCCAGGAAGGGGTCATCCCATTAGACACCATCTTGAATAACGTAATATACCATTTCATGCACTGCTTCCGCAGACACGCAAGCAACAGAAAGACATGGCTGGTGTAAGATTTCTGGCCACATAGGATACCTATAAAATTATATAAAACTTATTCTAAAGAAGTTCAGGAATGCTTGGAATGAACCACAAATTATACCATGATACCAAAGACATAAATATTTTAGTCAAACAAATGTTATTTACCCTCATTCTGCAACCTGTTAAGATTATGTCTACGATACATTACTACAATACCCCGCTATTTTTGTTGCTTATTCAAGATGTTTAATATGAGATGGCATTACGTGCACTATACACTGTATGCTTTTTGATATTGTGTTACTGTATTGTTTTACTGTATTCTTTCTTTCTAAATAAATAAAATTTTTCTTGGAAAAAAAAACAATTTTGAAAACCATTTATCATTTTCCTTCCACTTCACAATTATGTGCTACTTTGTGTTGGTCTATCACATAAAATCCCAATAAAATACAATTATGTTTTTGGTTGTAAAATGATAAAAAATGTCAAGGGGTATGAATACTTTTTCAAGGCACTGTATACAGGGTATAGATGGGATTCTGTCCACAGCTGCCGCCCTGTAGCAGTAAAACTGCTATAGGGCGTCAGCAAGTGTTTAATTAGGGAATAGTGTTGAGCGAACCCGGACTGTAAAGTTCGGGTCCCTACCGAACTTTGGGTGTCCGGGACCCGGACCCGAACCCGGACTTTTCAAAAAAAAGTCTGGGTCCGGGTTTCTGGAAATTTTACTAAAAGTTCTGAAAATTGCTGTAAAAAAGTCCAGGAAAGTCCTAGAGGTCTGCAAAAGGAAGGACAATTGGGGTGAGGGTGGGACAAGTGCCCTACAAAGAAATGGGGACAGGGAAATAACTTTAAATATTTAAAAAAAAATAAAAACATAAAAAAATAAAAAATGGAGGTGGATGTGGACCATCTGGGGTAAAGAAACATCCCGTGAACAGGGTGGGAGTGGGGTTAACAGGAAGGAAAACGTCTGGAGATCCTGAAAGGACCTGAAAAAATGTCGTTAAAAGTCTTGAAAATCATTTTAAAGGTCTTTGGGCCTGGGTCTGAAAAAAAACTTTTCAGGCCCAAGCCCAGGCCCAGGGCCTGTGGGTTTCAAGCCATCCCTGGGCTTGAAATGTCAGGCCCAAGCGAGTTGTGATAAGGGATTAATTTGTGAACGACTGCGGGATATCGTCAAAATGACGATGTCCCGCCGTCGACACCTGTCTTAGGGTAGATATGGGACATATGTCACGGAACTTTTTCATAAGTATGG
>BLSH010092238.1:29012-41358 GCA_018402905.1 Glandirana rugosa
GTAGTTCTGTTTGTCCCGGTTTTATTGAAAGTGTTACACACAGTTTCCAGATGTTTGCAGAACAGTGATATGGGTCCGCCCAGTTTTATTTAAAGTGTTACACACAGTTTCCAGATGTTTGCAGAACAGTAGTATGGTTTCTCCCGGTTTTATTTAAAGTGTTACACACAGTTTCCAGATGTTTGCAGAACAGTGATATGGGTTCTCCCGGCTTATTTATACTTTTTTGACACAGTTTGAAGATGATTTTAGAACAGTGATATGGCTTCTACCGTTAATTAATACTTTTCAGACCCAGTTTGAAGATGGTCCACATCCACCTCCATTTTTGATTTTTTTTATGTTTTTATTTTTTTTAAAAATGCTTTTAGTTATTTCCCTGTCCCCATTTCGTTGTAGGGCACTTGTCCCACCCTTACCCCCATTTTCTTCCTTTTGCAGACCTCTAGGACTTTCCAGGACTTTTTTACAGCCATTTTTGTGCCTAAAAGTTCGGGTCCCCATTGATTTCAATGGGGTTTGGGGTCCGGGACAAAGTTCGGGTTCTGTCCGGACCCGAACCTGGACTTTGTCCCGAAGTTCGGCCAAACCAGCAGAACCCGGACTTCCAGAAGTTCTCTCAACTCTATTAGGGAACACAAAGTTTAGCTTGAGTATAATGAAAGGATACCAGGATCACATTTTATAATTAAAAAAAAGATAAGGGATTCATTAACTGATGATATGTGCAGGTGATAGATCAGCTCTTTGATTTTCCTAAGAATAAAGCAGAGTAACAACAAAAAACAATATTAGAAGCTATATTTTGGCAGCAATGACTACAGCCAATAATCAGCAAGTCATGACTGCCATTCTGAGGTAAATGTATTGCTTGGTAAACTCCATATACCACAATTAAGTTTTTTTTGGAAGCACATAGCATGCTTAATGTCCATTATAGATTAATAAAATAAGATCTGCCCCTGCATTATATGTTTTTATTGATCTACTGCATGAAGTATGAGAACTCCATTTTAACAAGAGGTGAATGGAAATTGTACAATGTGAACTATTGTTCTTTTGGCAACTTTCTAAAAGGGGATTTCCTTTACTTTATACACATTTATATGTTATATCTACAGGACTGGAAGTGAAGGGAGAACTTCCAATGGAAAACAGATGAAAAAAAATATAATACTGACTTGGTACACTATTCAAAATAAGAAAAAAATGTCACTACACCATTACAGTAAGCACACGTTCAAAATAGGAATAAATATTAGAAATTTCCCTTCTTAAAATAAAAAAAATACTTTTTTTATGGCTTTCAGGCATTGAGGTAACCAGCCATTGTGCAGTTCATACAAAAATATGAATATTTATATTGTATGCATATGCATCATATCAGCAAAACTTTGAGGACACCTGTCCATCACACTTGTGTAAGTTTGTTAGACATCTTGTTGAAAACCATAGGCATTATTATGGAGTTGTTCCTTTTCTCCTCTTTGTGGCTACATCGGGCTCCACAAGATTTTGGAGTGCGTGTCTAGAAACTTTGTGCCTATCCAGAAAAAGACCATGGTGAGGTCAGGTTCTTATTGTGGATTGGGAGACCTGGCTCACATTCTGTGTCTCAATTTATTCCAATGGTATTCATTAGAGCTAAGCTCAGGGTTTTGTGCAGGCTGTTTGAGTCCCTACATACCAAACTCATAAGACTATGCCTTTGTGGATCTGGAATTGTACAGTTTTATAAAATGTCTTTGCAAGCTTTCGCAATATCAATGCTCTTCACTAAAAAAAATGTCCGGATCATACCTCTGTGAAGTGAATCATGAAAGAACATCAAAGACTGTGACTTATATAGAGTATTGTATCTTAACTCTACATGCAATTTTTGTTCCATTTTGGCTATATGTTCTTCCTGCCACTGCTTTTTTGTCCGGACACCTGGGGTCAGGTGACAGATGCACACCGCCGGGGGGCGAATCGTACCGCTGAAGTGTGAAGTGCACCGCTAAGGTTGTGGACCTATAGCTGACTGATGCTAAAGAGTTATGGCTGGTAAGGGAAGACGGGCCCCTGGAACACTGACACTGAAACACAGGGAACTAGTGCATCAGTTTCCCCAGGGAACAGAGTCTAAGAGCCAGTAGGTATTCACCAGAGCCTCTGGTGGTGAGGATGGATTTGGCTGCAACTGGATCCAGGTCGCGGCCCCCAGGGTCCCCTAGCTCATGTTCAGCTGGCTACAAGTGGAAGAGAGGAAGCAGCAGCGCAGGAACAGCAAGGATAGTCAGCAGCCTAGCCAAAGGTCAGGGCCACAAGCAGACAGGGACAGACAGAAGAGCACACCAAGGTTGGGGTGTCAAGCAGACAGGAGAAACCGAGAACAAGCCAAAGGTCGGGATATCAAGCAGGCAGGGATAGTCAGAACAAGCCAAAAGTTGGTAAACAGAAATAGACTCAGAGCATACAACAGGAAAACACACAAACAAAGCCAAACACACACAACATTGATCAGCAAGGAGGCTTTGCAGCACAAGGTTTTAAATAGTGTTTCCTTAATTGGAGACAGGGGTGGAATTCACTGAGAGGAGATTACTTAGCCCACAGGTGGTGATGTGCACGACCTCTAGGCTGACACAACCAAGAGGTATGAAAACAGACAGGACATGAATGTTACTATGGGTTCATGACATTTTTATTGATAAATATGCTCTTTATAGCTATGCCAAGGACTTATGTGCTCATGTGCTAGCCAATTAAATTAACAAAGTGCATATACAATTATACCACGTGTAATATAATGTGCAATAACACCTGGCGCATTGATGCAGATTCCATCACCTTCCTGTGTATGTAATCTTTGGGGGTCATCCCAGTGACCATCTGGATAGTTACTTTCTTTTGTTGTATCAGTGAATAGGGTCATTGCCTCTCCAGAGGTCAATATTGATACTATATGAATGTTGTTTTTTAACCCATGCTAAGCCAATGTTGTCTTTATTGTGAATGTGTAGTGATGTTGGATATCTTTAATTTATAGTATTTACTTATGTATTGAGCTATATTCATGCCATTTTTGTAAATATATATATTTTTTTTTGCATAAACAATTTATTGAGAATTTTATAAAATGCACAAGCAAAGATTTTCACACAGAAGTATGCATACAGTTTTAGTCCAGGTACAAAATATTACAACAAGTGTAGAACGAAAAGACATAAAACCCACATGCCCAAGTCCCATGGTCAACTTCTTACAACATATAGTTATGTGGGTCTCTCAACCTCCACTGTCTTACCCGCTTGTTCTGGTTTCGTATAGTTGCCCTTACCTACCAAAATTAAGTCAATATAAGGTGAAACAGAAGACGAATGCCGAAAAGAGGTAAGGAAGCAAAAGAAAGAGAAGATAAGGAAAAAAAAAGGGGAAGAGAGGGGAAGGGGTGGGAGAGAGGGAAGAGAGGTACGGTACAGAGGGGGTGGGGCGACCACCGACAACCCTCTCTGCCTACTGTCGTCCTCCCTGACCCCGTGACTAGGGTCCAGGCTGGCCAAGCCTTCAAATCTGGTGAGGGGCTGAACAGTCCCTAGATTATAATAAGGACTTATACTCTAGTGATTGTTTATGTTCGCGCCAAGGTGCCCATCTATCAGAGAAGCGATTAAGATCGTCTTGGGATATATGGATCAGTTCCTCCATGGATTCTATATGGTTCAGACAATTGGCCCATTCCCTTAGAGAGGGTCTAGATAATGACCTCCAATGTTTTGGCACACACATACGTGCTGCGTTGACCATGTGCATGGGTAATGATTTGAAGTACAATTTTTTGGGGATTTTAGAAAGATGCAAAAGAAATTGCGCAGGTGTGAATTCCAATTGGGTTGCTGTCAATCTCAGGATCGTGTCATGTACCAACTTCCAATAAGGCTGGATCAGGGGGCAGTGCCACCAGATATGTAGAAACGTTCCCCTATCTGACCCACATCTCCAGCATGTCTCTGAGATGGAAGGCATGAATTTGTGGATCACATCAGGGGTTTTATACCATCTCGTTAGCAGCTTATACCCATTTTCTTGGGTGTTGACATTAAATGAGCCTTTGTGCAGATACAAGTATATTCATGCCATTTTTAATAAATAAACTTATACTGTTTTATGAATCAACATTTTCTCACCACCATCAGTGCCATATGGTCCAAATTAGTAGCTGCTTTTTATGTTCTCAAGTCTATTTAAGTTTATGTATGTCTTGTTTTCAACATAGGTGGGGCCATATAGTATACAGTGTTGCATGATTGAATTTAGAGATCTAAAAATAATTAATCATAGCAACCACCCACATATCAGTATTAAGTACCATAAATCTTCACACCTAGTATATACAAATACACACTGTTCCAGGTGATCACCTTGCAGCTTCATACAGGCTCCACAGACTACTTCTACTTGTCAGGGTGCTGGTCCGGTTTGCAGCCAGAGAACATCTAATGGGTAAAGAGAGGTGACTGCACTCCAGGAAGTGAAAGCATTTTGGATCATTCACTTACTGGAGTGTGGTCACCTCTCTTCCCCCAATGAATCTACACACCTACTTTCACTATTGTACAGTATATCTTCACAAAATGGACCTTATAAAAAGTCTGCTTTTTAACTCAAAGTTTATATCAAAATTTTCCCTCATATGTTCCAAGAAATTGTTTACATTTCACTCTACTATATTTTTAACCCAGCATAACGGCATAGTTTTCACATTTTTATTCAGCATTGAAACCTTCATCTGAATCAAAAAATACAGACAATTTCAAGCAATGGCATTTAGTAAGAAAAATGTTAATCTACTACACTTAAATATTGTGCATAAAAAGTAAAACTATTATAAACTAATACAAGTGTTAGCCTCTACTGAATTACGTATATGTTTAAAATGTTTTGGCTGATTTTGCCAACAGCATTTTTTAATTCTTGATTCCTCAGGCTGTATATAATTGGATCTGTCATGACTACAGTGTACATTAAGGACAATAGTTTAGTAATTATTCTTGTCTGCCCTATATTAGTAATCACATACTGTATACACAAACTAGAGTACCGTAATAGATGCACACCACAGTCAGGTGGGAGCTGCATTTTGAAAAAAAAACTTCCTGTATTCCAGTGATAGATGGGTACAGAATAATACAGGGCTTATGCATTTTGGCGTGTAGCCTTAATCATAGTCAATGGCTATGACTAAGGCTACACGCTGAAATGCGTATGCTCTGTATTATTCTGTACCACACCTGGATCAATAAATGTATTCATTACAGAATATCGAACTGACAGCTTTCTTTTATCTACACGTTTGCTTGCGTGCTAGGAGGACACTACAAGCCAGTGCACCAACCACTCACAGCCTTGGGGAATTACTGCAGATGTTTTCTACTATATTCTTTCAGGCTTCTGTGTCCTCAGCGGTTTTACCCTCAGAGATACTATCTGCAACAATTGTTCCACTTCCTCAACCAGGCAAGGAACCTGCCCCCCCCCCAAAAAAAAATTTGCAGACCTCTTTCATTGCTGAACCTGGATGACGAAATCTACGTAGAAATCATAGCTAAAATGGCATCCTAAATCTTCAATAATGAAGAAAAGAGCTGACACTCCGCATCTGCTGTTACGTGAAATTTATTGATAGTAGATCATGTACAAAAATGCACAAACGCGTTTCGGCGTGTATCCTTGCTCACTGCACATTTTAAAATGTTACAAACAATCACTTAAATGCAACACATTTTGAAAATGGGGAATGCTTTGTCCAATCAGGTATCAGCTTCAATCAGGAGTCAATCTCTGACAGGTTCTTATTAGAGTTGAGCGAACCTGGACTGTAAAGTTCAAGTTCATACCGGACTTTGGGGTGTCCATGTCCCGAACCCGAACCCGGACATTTGAGAAAAAGTCCGGGTTTGGTATCCGCTCCTTTTCAATAGCTGCAGGGCAGCCAATCAACAAGCGTTTCACTCGTTTGCCCTTAGAAGCCATCACAGCCATGCCTACTAATGGCATGCCTGTGATTGGCTAGTGCATCATGTGACCCAGCCTCCATATGAGCTGGAGTCACGTAGTGCCACGTGTCACATTGTCTTGAACTGGAGTAGGGAGAGGATGCTGCCGCCGCTGTGACAGAGATGTTAGCGTTCTAATATCATGTCATCCTGCATTTGAGACAGGTTCCTGGGGGTGCTGTGAGGGAAAGATTAGCGTTCTAAAACCATCTGATACTGGAGTAGGTACAGGTTCCAGGTGCTGTGAGGGAAATATTAGCATTCTAATATCAACTCATCCTGCATTAGAGACAGGTTCCTGGGGGTGCTGTGAGGGAAAGATTAGCTTTCTAATATAATCTGATAATGCATTAGGGAAATATTCCTGGTGCTGTGAGGGAAACATTAGCATTCTAAAATCATCTGATACTGCATTAGGTACAGGTTCCTGGCGCCGTGAGGGAAAGATAAGCGTTCTAATATCATCTGATACTGGTGTAGGTACAGGTTCCTGGCACTGTGAGGGAAAGATTAGCGTTCTAATATCATCTGATACTGCATTAAGGACAAGTCCCTGGTGCTGAGAGGGAAAGATTAGTGTTCTAATATAATCTCATACTGCAGTAGGGACAGGTTCCTGTCGGTGCTGTGAGGGACAGATTATCATTCTAAAATCATCTCATAGAGGAGTAGGGAGAGATTCCTGTCGGTGCTGTGAGGGACATATCATTCTAAAATCATCTCACAGTGGAGTAGGGAGAGGTTCCTGTCGGTGCTGTGAGGGACATATTATCGTTCTAAAATCATCTCATAGTGGAATAGGGAGAGGTTCCTGTAGGTGCTGTGAGGGACAGATTATCGTTTTAAAATCATCTCATACTGCAGTAAGGAAAGGTTCCTGTCGGTGCTGTGAGGGACAGATTATCATTCTAAAATCATCTCATACTGCAGTAGGGACAGGTTCCTGTCGGTGCTGTGAGGGACAGATTAGCGTTCTAAAATCATCTCTTGGTGGAGTAGGGAGAGGTTCCTGTTGGTGCTGTGAGTAGGAGATTATTGTTCTAAAATCATCACATAGTGGAGTAGGAAGAGGTTCCTGTCGGTGCTGTGAAGGACCTATTATCGTTCTAAAATCATCTCATAGTGGAATAGGGAGAGGTTCCTGTAGGTGCTGTGAGGGACGGATTGTCGTTCTAAAATCATCTCTTGGTGGAGTAGGGAGAGTTTCCTATCTGTGCTGTGAGCGACAGGTTATTGTTCTAAAATCATCTCATAGTGGAGTAGGGAGAGGTTCCTGTCGGTGCTGTGAGGGACAGATTATCATTCTAAAATCATCTCATACTGGAGTAGGGAGAGGTTCCTGTCAGTGCTGTGAGGGACATATAATCAATCTAAAATCATCTCATAGTGGAGTAGGGAGAGGTTCCTGTCGGTGCTGTGAGGGACATATTATCGTTCTAAAATCATCTCATAGTGGAGTTGGGAGAGTTTTCTGTCGGTGCTGTGAGGGACAGATTATCATTCTAAAATCATCTTATACTGGAGTAGGGAGAGGTTCCTGTCGGTGCTGTGAGGGACATATTATGGTTCTAAAATCATCTCATAGGGATGTAGGGAGAGGATCCTTTTGGTGCTGTGAGGGACAGATTATCGTTCTAGAATCCTCATAATGGAGTAGGGAGAGGTTCCTGTTGATGCTGTGAGGGACATATTATCATTCTAAAATCATCTCATAGTGGAATAGGGAGAGTTTCCTGTCGATGCTGTGACAGACAGATTATCGTTCTAAAATCATATCTTGTTGGAGTAGGGAGAGGTTCCTGTTGGTGCCAAGAGGGACAAATTATTGTTCTAAAATCATCTCTTGTTGGAGTAGGGAGAGGTTCCTGTCGGTGCTGTGAGGGACAGATTATCGTTCTAAAATCATCTCATAGTGGAATAGGGAGAGATTCCTGTTGGTGTTGTGAGGGACAGATTATCGTTCTAAAATCATCTCATAGTGGAGTAGGAAGAGGTTCCTGTCAGTGCTGTGAAGGACCTATTATCGTTCTAAAATCATCTCATAGTGGAATAGGGAGAGGTTCCTGTAGGTGCTATGAGGGACATATTATCATTCTAAAATCATCTCATAGTGGAATAGGGAGAGGTTCCTGTCGGTGCTGTGAGGGACATATTATCGTTCTAAAATCATCTAATAGTGGAATAGGGAGAGGTTACTGTCGGTGCTGTGAGAGACAGATTATCGTTCTAAAATTATCTCATACTGGAGTAAGGAGAGGTTCCTGTCGGTGCTGTGAGGGACAGATTATCGTTCTAAAATAATCTCATAGTGGGGTAGGAGGAGGTTCCTGTCCGTGCTGTGAGGAACATATTATCGTTCTAAAATCATCTCATAGTGGAGTAAGGACAGGTTCTTGTCGGTGCTGTGAGGGACATATTATCGTTCTAAAATCATCTCATAGTGGAGTAGGGAGAGGTTCCTGTCGGTGCTGTGAGGGACATATTATCGTTCTAAAATCATCTCATACTGGACTAGAGAGAGGTTCCTGTAAGTGCTGTGAGGGACATATTATCGTTCTAAAATCATCTCATAGTGGAGTAGGGAGAGGTTCCTTTTGGTGCTGTGAGGGACAGATTATCGTTCTAAAATAATTTCATAGTGGAGTAGGGAGAGGTTCATGTCCATACTGTGAGGGACATATCATTCTAAAATCATTTCATAGTGGAATAGGGAGAGTTTTCTGTCGGTGCTGTGAGGGACAGATTATCGTTCTAAATTCATCTCTTGGGGGAGTAGAGAGAGATTCCTGTTGGTGCTGTGAGGGACAGATTATTGTTCTAAAATCATCTCATAGTGGAATAGTTAGAGGTTCCTGTCGGTGCTTTGAGGGACAGATTTTCATTCTACAATCATCTCATAGTGGAATAGGGAGAGGTTCCTGTCGGTGCTATGAGTGACATATTATCGTTCTAAAATCATCTCATAGTGGAATAGGGAGAGATTCCTGTCTGTGGTGTGATAGTTAGAATATCGTTCTAAAATCATCTCATACTGCAAGAGGGACAGGTTCCTGTCGTTGTTGTGAGGGACAGATTATCGTTCTAAAATCATCTCATAGTGGAGTAGGGAGAGGTTCCTATTGGTGCTGTGAGGGACATATTATCGTTCTAAAATGATCTCATAGTGGAGTAGGGAGAGGTTCCTTTTGGTGCTGTGAGATACAGATTATCATTCTAAAATCCTCATTGTGGAGTAGGGAGAGGTTCCTGTCGATGCTGAGAGGGACATATTATCATTCTGAAATCATCTCATAGTGGAGTATGGAGAGTTTCCTGTTGGTGCTGTGAGGGACAGATTATGGTTCTAAAATAATCTCATACTGCAGTAAGGAGAGGTACCTCCCAGTGCTGTGAGGGACAGGTTATCTTTCTAAAAAAATCTCTTGGTGGAGTAGGGAGAGGTACCTCTCAGTGCTGTTATGGACAGATTATCGTTCTAAAATCATTTCTTAGTGGAATAGAGAGCGGTTCCTGTCGGTGCTGTGAGGGACAGATTATCGTTTTAAAATCATCTCATAGTGGAATAGGGAGAGGTTCCAGTCGGTGCTCTGAGGGACAGATTATCGTTCTAAAATCATCTCTTGGTGGAGTAGGGAGAGGTTCCTGTCGGTGCTGTGAGGGACAGATTATCGTTCTAAAATCATCTCATAGTGGAGTAGGGGGAGGTTCCTTTCAGTGCTGTTAAGGACATATTATCGTTCTAAAATCATCTCATAGTGGAGTAGCGAGAGGTTCCTGTCGGTGCTGTGAGGGACAGATTATTGTTCCAAAATCATCTCATACTGGTCTAGGGAGAGGTACCTGTCAGTGCTGTGAGGGACATATTATCGTTCTAAAATCATCTCATAGTGGAGTAGGGAGAAGTTTCTGTCGGTGCTGTGAGAGACATATTATCGTTCTAAAATCATCTCATAGTGGAATAGAGAGAGGTTCCTGTCGGTGCTATGAGGGACTTATTATCGTTCTAAAATCATCTCATAGTGGAATAGGGAGAGATTCCTGTCTGTGGTGTGAGGGATATATTATCGTTCTAAAATCATCTCATTGTGGAATAGTGAGAGGTGTCTGTCGGTGCTGTGAGGGACAGATTTTAGTTCTAAAATCATCTCATAGTGGAGTAGCGAGAGATTCCTGTCGGTGCTGTGAGGGACAGATTATTGTGCCAAAATCATCTCATACTGGTCTAGGGAGAAGTACCTGTCTGTGCTGTGAGGGACATATTATCGTTCTAAAATCATCTCATAGTGGAGTAGGGAGAAGTTTCTGTCGGTGCTGTGAGGTACATATTATCGTTCTAAAATCATCTCATAGTGGAATAGAGAGAGGCTCCTGTCGGTGCTATGAGGGACATATTATCGTTCTAAAATCATCTCATAGTGGAATAGGGAGAGATTCCTGTCTGTGGTGTGAGGGTTAGAATATAATTCTAAAATTATCTCATACTGCAGTAGGGACAGGTTCCTGTCGTTGTTGTGAAGGACAGATTATCGTTCTAAAATCATCTCATTGTGGAGTAGGGAGACGTTCCTGTTGGTGCTGTGAGGGACAGATTATGGTTCTAAAATCATCTCATACTGCAGTAAGGAGAGGTTCCTCTCAGTGCTGTGAGGGACAGGTTATCTTTCTAAAATAATCTCTTGGTGGAGTAGGGAGAGGTACCTCTCAGTGCTGTGAGGGACAGATTATCGTTCTAAAATCATCTCATAGTGGAGTTGAAAGAGGTTCCTGTCAGTGCTGTGAGGGACATATCATCGTTCTAAAATCATCTCCTAGTGGAATAGGGAGAGGTTCCTGTCGGTGCTATGAGGGACATATTATCGTTCTAAAATCATCTCATAGTGGAATAGGGAGAGGTTCCTGTCGGTGCTATGAGGGACATATTATCATTCTAAAATCATCTCATAGTGGAATAGGGAGTGGTTCCTGTCTGTGTTGTGAGGGACAGAACATCATTCTAAAATCCTCTCATCCTGCAGTAGGGACAGGTTCCTGTCGTTGCTGTGAGGGACAGATTATCGTTCTAAAATCATCTCATAGTGGAACAGGGAGAGGTTCCTGTCAGCGCTCTGAGGGACAGATTATTGTTCTAAAATCATCTCTTACTGCAGTAGGGACAGGATCCTGTCTGTGCTGTGAGGGACAGATTATCGTTCTAAAATCATCTCATAGTGGAATAGGGAGAGGTTCCTGTCTGTGGTGTGAGGGACAGAATATCATTCTAAAATCATCTCATACTGCAGTAGGGACAGGTTCCTGTCGGTGCTGTGAGGGACATATTATCGTTCTAAAATCATCTCATAGTGCAATAGGGAGAGGTTCCTGTCTGTGGTGTGAGGGACAGAATATCTTTCTAAAATCATCTCATTGTGGAGTAGCGAGAGGTACCTGTCGGTGCTGTGAGGGACAGATTATCGTTCCAAAATCATCTCATACTTGTCTAGGGAGAGGTACCTGTCGATGCTGTGACAGACAGATTATCGTTCTAAAATCCTCTCTTGTTGGAGTAGGGAGAGGTTCCTGTCGGTGCCCTGAGGGACAAATTATCGTTCTAAAATAATCTCTTGTTGGAGTAGGGAGAGGTCCTGTCGGTGCTGTGAGGGACAGATTATCGTTCTAAAATCATCTCATAGTGGAATAGGAAGAGGTTCCTGTCGGTGTTGTGAGGGACAGATAATCGTTCTAAAATCATCTCATAGTGGAGTAGGAAGAGGTTCCTCTTGGTGCTGTGAAGGACCTATTATCGTTCTGAAATCATCTCATAGTGGAATAAGGAGAGGTTCCTGTAGGTGCTATGAGGGACATATTATCGTTCTAAAATCATCTCATAGTGGAATAGGGAGAGGTTCCTGTCGGTGCTGTGAGGGACATATAATTGTTTTAGAATCACCTCATACTGGAGTAGGGAGATGTTCCTGTCGGTGCTGTGATGCATATATTATCAATCTAAAATCATCTCATAGTGGAATAGCGAGAGGTTCCTGTCAGTGCTGTGAGGGAAAGATTATGGTTCTAAAATCATCTCATAGTGGAATAGGGAGAGGTTCCTGTCGGTGCTGTGAGGGACATATTATCGTTCTAAAATCATCTCATAGTGGAATAGGGAGAGGTTACTGTCGGTGCTGCGAGAGACAGATTAGGAGAGGGATAAGGTGATACTCTACTAAAATCTTGCTATTATACAGGGAGTGTCGTGGCTGTCCTTGGAGAGGGATAAGGTGATACTCTACTAAAATCTTGGTATTAGAAAGGGAGTGTCGTGACTGTCCTTG
>BLSH010092256.1:53066-64868 GCA_018402905.1 Glandirana rugosa
CCCCCCCCCCCCCCCCCCCCTGGCCTGGCAGCAGGATGAATTCTGAAGTGTTTGGGGCAATATTATCGGCTCATATTCAGCCAAATGATTCAGAACGCATTGGACGGCGCTTCACAGTGCAGATGGACAATGACCCCAAGCATACTGCGAAAGCAGCCAAACAGTTTTTTAAGGGAAAGAAGTGGAATTTTATGCAATGGCCAAGTCAATCACCTGACCTGAATCCGATTGAGCATGCATTTCGCTTGCTGAAGACAAAACTGAAGGGAAAATGCCCCAAGAACAAGCAGGATCTGAAGACAGTTGCAGTAGAGGCCTGGCAGAGCATCACCAGGGAAGAAACCCAGCATCTGGTGATGTTTATGCATTCCAGACTTCAGGCTGTAATTGACTGCAAAGGATTTGCAACCAAGTATTAAAAAGTGAAAGTTTGATTTATGATTGTTAATCTGTCCCATTACTTTTGGTCCCTTAAAAAGTGGGAGGCATATATACAAACTGTTGTAATTCCTACACCGTTCACCTGATTTGGATGTAAATACCCTCAAATTAAAGCTAAAATAATGCAGTTAAAGCACATCTTGTTTCTTTCATTTCAAATCCATTGTTGTGGTGTATAGAGCCAAAAAGATTAGCATTGTGTCGATGTCCCAATATTTATGGACCTGACATATATATATATATATATATATGTACACAGCCTAGTATGTATATTATATATATGTATACTCTGTATCCAGTGTAGACTATATAGACAGTGCATTCAGTGGTGTACAGTATATAATCCACTTCAAGCGGTGTATTATAGATATATATATATATACAGCCTAGTATGTATATTATATATATATATATATATATATATATATATATATATATATATATATATATATATATACTCTGCATTCAGTGTAGACTATATAGACAGTGCATATAATCCACTTCAGGCGGTGTATTTATATATATATATATATATACAGTATCTCACAAAAGTGAGTACACTCCTCACATTTTTGTAGATATTTTATTATATCTTTTCATGTGACAACACTGAAGAAATGACACTTTGCTACAATGTAAAGTAGTGAGTGTACAGCTTGTATAACAGTGTAAATTTGCTGTCCCCTCAAAATAACACACAGCCATTAATGTCTAAACCATTGGCAGCACAAGTGAGTACACCCCTAAGTGAAAATGTACAAATTGGGCCCAAAGTGTCAATATTTTGTTTGGCCACCATTATTTTCCAGCACTGCCTTAACCCTCTTGGACACGGAGTTCACCAGAGCTTCACAGGTTGCCACTGGAGTCCTCTTCCTCTCCTCCATGGCGACATCACAGAGCTGGTGGATGTTAGAGACCTTGCGATCCTCCACCTTCCATTTGAGGATGCCCCACAGATGCTCAATAGGGTTTAGGGTTGGCCAACTTGGCCAGTCCATCGCCTTTACCCTCAGTTTCTTCAGCAAGGCAGTGGTCATCTTGGAGGTGTGTTTGGGATTATTATCAAGTTGGAATACTGCCTGTCTTTGGGAAATAGATGTATCAGTGCTGCCAGCATTGCTGCAGAGGTTGAAGGGGTGGGGGTCAGCCTGTCAGTGCTCAGACCATACGCTGCACACTGCATCAAATTGGTCTGCATGGCTGTCGTCCCAGAAGGAAGACTCTTCTACAGATGATGCACAAGGAAGCCTGCAAACAGTTTGCTTAAGACAAACAGACTAAAGACATGGATTACTGGAACCATGTCCTGTGGTCTGATGAGACTAAGATAAACTTATTTGGTTCAGATGGTGCCAAGCGTGTGTGGCGGCAATGAGGTGAGGAGTACAAAGACAAGTGTGTCTTGCCTACAGTCAAGCATGGTGGTGGGAATGTCATGGTCTGGGGCTGCATGAGTGCTGCCGGCACTGGGGAGCTACAGTTCATTGAGGGAACCATGAATGCCAACATGTACTGTGACCTACTGAAGCAGAGCATGATCCCCTCCCTTTGGAGGCTGTGCCTCAGGGCAGTATTCCAACATAATGACCCCAAACACACCTCCAAGATGATCACTGCCTTGCTAAAGAAGCTGAGGGTAAAGGTGATGGACTGGCCAAGCATGTCTCCAGACCTAAACCCTATTGAGCATCTGTGGGGCATCCTCAAACAGAAGGTGGAGGACCGCAAGGTCTCTAACATCCACCAGCTCCGTGATGTCGTCATGGAGGAGTGGAAGAGGACTCTAGTGGCAACCTGTGAAGCTCGGGTGAACTCCATGCCCAAGAGGGTTAAGGCAGTGCTGGAAAATAATAGTGGCCACAGAAAGTATTGACACTTTGGGCCCAATTTGAACCTTTTTACTTAGGGGTGTATTCACTTTTGTTGCCAGCGGTTTGGACATTAAGACCCCATACACACTATTAGATTTTCTGCAGATTTTTGTCTTCAGATTTACCAAACCTTAGCAGTTTTAATTTATATGCAATCAGGCAGGCCCTTACACGATATGGTTTTGGTAAATCTGAAGGAAAAAATCTGCAGAAAATCTATTAGTGTGTTTGGGGTATAATGGCTGTGTGTTGATTTATTTTGAGGGGACAGCAAATTTACACTGTTATACAAGCTGTACACTCACTACTTTACATTGTAGCAAAGTGTCATTTCTTCAGTGTTGTCACATGAAAAGATAGAATAAAATGTGAGGGGTGTACTTACTTTTGTGACATACTGTATATGACCAAATTGCTTTATTAGTTCTTCCAGATAGTATACTATTGAAGTCTGTATTTATTGTCCTTGTCGCTAGCAATAAATGACTAAGTGTTCCATGGGTATGTAAAATCTGATCGGAAACGGATCCCAAAATCTTTTCCCCTTCTTTCCAAGACCTCATTTAGGCTTTTCGACTTTTGTGATTTCCAATAAACGGCCTGACTTCAGGACTTCAGGGGTGGTCTGACTTCATTGTCAAAGTGAAACTGAAAGCAATGTTTCTGTATGTATAAAAGAGAAATCTCTGCACAACATTACAGCAGTCTGCACTGAGCATCCGAATGTTTGGCAGCAAGGTAAGAAATTGCTGTGCTCTTGCATGCAGCCTGGCTGAGCCGTTCAGCTTATCTGCAGCTGTATTTCCCCTCCTGACAGTCCAGACTCAGTGTACAATCTGTCATTGACATGAATAGCTGTGTGCTGCTTTACTCATCTATACATTATGTATATCATAAATAGACATTTTTTTTTCATTTTTTTTTTAAAACATACCCTGCACTCGTGTTTACTAATGCACCACCACATACATGGTTACCGCAGCACACAGCCATTCATGTCAGCGCCGGACTGTACACTGCACCTGGACTGCCTGGGCTGGGGAAATACAGCTGCAGTTATGCTGAACGAGCTCAGCCAGACTATCTGCTAGAGCCTTTATGAAAACATATACAAGTTTGATTGTTTGATTTTT
Source organism: Glandirana rugosa (assembly GCA_018402905.1). Classification (NCBI taxonomy): domain Eukaryota; kingdom Metazoa; phylum Chordata; class Amphibia; order Anura; family Ranidae; genus Glandirana; species Glandirana rugosa. The sequence continues at coordinate 56,515 of BLSH010092256.1, forward strand.
TTTTTTTTTAATATATATTGCAATGTTTGTTTAACCACTTCAGCCCCGGAAGGATTTCACACTTTAGGACCAGAGCACTTTTTGCGATTCGGCGCTGCGTCGCTTTAACTGACAATTTTGCGGTCGTGTGACGTTGCACCCAAACCAAATGTGTGTCCTTTTTTCCCCCACAAATAGAGCTTTCTTTTGGTGGTATTTGATCTCCTCTGCATCATTTCTGATCGCCGCTATAAACAAAAAAAGAGCGACAATTTTGCAAAAAAAAAAAACAAAACAGTTTATCTTACTTTTTGCTAAAATAAAAATCCCCAAAAATTACGTTTTTTTCATCCGTTTTGGTCGATTTATATTCTTCCTCATATTTTTGGTTAAAAAAAAAATCGCAAACAGCGTTTTATTGATTGGTTTGTGCAAAAGTTGCCGTGTTTATGAATGATGAGAATTAATTTCTGGGGTTTCTATTTTTTCTTTATTTTTTACTAGTAATGGTGGCGATCTATTGCAGTGGACATATCGGACCATTTTGACACTTTTTTGGGACCATTGGCATTTATACAGCGATCATTGCTATATAAATGCACTGATTACTGTGTAAATGCCATTGGCAGTGAAGGGGTTAACCTGGAGGGGGGCACTCTAAGGGGTTAACTGTGTTCCCTAGGCATGTTCTAACTGTATGGGGGCTGGTCTGGCCTCCGGCGTGAACGCTCACAATGCTAGTTATTGCAGTCACTGTCCTGCGATGGCGGATTGCGATAAAAAAACACTTTGCCGCCGTCACGCTGCAGCATGCGGTCGGCAAGTGGTTAAAGACTGAGCCTCTTTTTGGAGTTCGGTGTTTGCAAGTTAAAATCTGTTTTTTTTGCTATAAAATTACTTAGAACCCCCAAACATTATATATTATTTTTCTAACACCCTAGAGAATAAAATGGCGGACATTGCAAAACTTTATGTCAGATTTTTTTTTTTTTTTAAATTCAGTTTTAGGAGTTAAGAAATAAGACAACTGTAAAGTTAGGCAAAATTTTCTCCATATTGTGAAAGATAACATTACGCCGAGTAAAATGATACCCAACATGTCATGCAACAAAATTGCAAATTTTGCAACATAAAAATCTCCATTGGAGACGTTTAAAATATTCTACAGGTTAGCAGTTTTGAGTTACAGAGGAGGTCTAGTGCTAGAATTGTTGCTCTCACTCTAACGATCATGGAAATACCTCACATGTGTGGTTTGAACACCGTTTTCATATGCGGGCGGGACTTACGTATGAGTTCGCTTCTGCGCGCGAGCTCGCGGGGTGGAGGGTTTTAAATTTTTTTTTAATTTATTTAATTTTTTTTTTACACTGTTCTTTTTTTTTTTAAAAAAAAAATTTGATCACTTTTAGGCCCATTACAAGAAATGTAAACATTCCTTGTAATAGAAAAAAAGCATGCCAGGACCTCTTAAATATGAGATCTGGGGCCAAAAAGACCTCAGATGTCGTATTTACTGTAAAATGCAAAAAAATAAAAAAAAATTATTTGAAAAAAATGACATTGCAAAAAAAAAAACTTCTGACTTCTGACGTCGCTTCCGTCCTGCCAAGTTATGGAGCTGCTCACTCGGGGAACACTTGGAGGTGATCTGTTGAGTGATTTTTTAGCACTAATGAGAAATGGAGCACTCGTCTGAGCGGTCTGAGCACTGGTTGGGATGAACTCTGTGGGATATCACGTCTTCATTTTTTCACCACTATTTCACTTTTATTATTTATACAGTTTTTTGCATGGACTATCCATTGCTTGTTCTGATTTAAATTATCCACTGATATTGCATTCATTTATGCATATTTTGATGTATTGAGCACTGTGATCCTTCATTTTTTTAATTAATTATTGTTATCATTATAATCGTTCCATTACTTCGGTAACTGTAGCGTAGTGCTATTTAAATGTGAAATATACCTGGCACATTTATGAGATGGTGAGCAGTACCAGCAGCAGTCAGTTTACCTTTTGGTTATCATTTAGTAGCTTGCAGGATTTTCACAATATATAGTGTTTGTTTAATGCATTCTTTAGATCCAAGTTTCTCAGTAAGTAGATCATGCAATAAAGGACACACTTCTAACAAATTCATTGGGTAGTTTTGTCTGTTGTAATGAAATAGTAATAACATTTTAAGTTTTTTTTTAAATAATCTCTTGTTTAGATCAACTGTATTAAGTTTACTAGTTTGGTTATTTAACCACTTCAATACCGGCCACTTAGAACACTTCCCTCCCAGACCAATTTTCAGCTTTCAGTGCTCTCACAATTTGAGTGACAATTACTCAGTCATGCCACACTGTATCCAAACAAAGTTTTTATCATTTTTTTCCCACACATAGAGCTTTCTTTTGGTGGTATTTAGTCCCCGCTGGGTTTTTAATTTTTTGCGATATAAGTGAAAAAAGAGCGAACGTTTAAAAAAACCCCACTTTTTTATTTTGTACTGTAAAATTTTGCAAAAAAAGTATTTTTTTCTTCATAAATTTGGGCCAGAATGTATACTGCTACATATCTTTGGTAAAAATAACCCAAATTGGTGGATATTATTGAGTCTGTGGGAAAGTTATAGAGTCTACAAACTATGGTGCAAATCACTGAAAATTGATCACACCTGATGTACTGACTGCCTAACTTAATTCTTGAGACACTAACAGGCCAGGAAAGCACAAATACCCCCCAAATGACCGCTTTTTGGAAAGTGGACATTCCAAGGTATTTAGTAAGAGGCAATGTGAGTTTTTTTAATTTTTTTTCACAAAATTGTCATTGTAACAGGTTATTTCTTTCACATGGCATATGCATACCGCAAAGTACACCCCAAAACACATTCTACTACTCCTCCTGAGTATGGCAATACCACGTGTGTGAGACATTTTCACAGCCTGGCCACATAGAGAGGTCCAACATGCAGGGAGCACTATCAAGTGTTCTAGGAGCATAAATTACACATCTCATTTCTCAACCACCTATTACGGTTTTAAAGGCCCTGGAGCACCAGGAAAATGGAATTACCCACAAAATCACCCCATTTTGGAAAGCTAATACCCCAACGTATAATCTGTGTGGCATAATGAGTCTTTTGAATGGTTCATTTTTTCCCAGAAGTTTTTGGAAAATGTGAAAGAAAATGAAAACGCCTTTTTTTTACTCAAAGTTGTCCATTTCTAAGATATTTCCAAACACACAGCATGCACATGGCTAAAATGACACCCCAAAATACATTCTGCTACTTCTCATGAGAATAGCAATACCACATGTGTGAAACTTTTACACAGCCTGGCCACATACAGAGGCCCAACATTGAAGTAGCACCTTCAGGCATTTTAGAAGCATAAATTACACATCTCATTTCTCAACCACCTATTACACTTTTGAAGGCCCTGTAGCACCAGGACAATGGAATTAATCACAAAATGACACCATTTTGGAAGGCTAACAACCCAAGGTATAATCTATGAGGCATAATGAGTCTTTTGAATCTTTCCTTTTTTCCAGAAGTTTTTGGAAAATGTGGGAAAAAATGAAAATGCATTTGTTTTACACAAAGTTGTCAATTTATACGATATTTCTAACACACAGCATGCACATAGCAAAAATGACACCCAAAAATACATTCTGTTACTTCTCCTGAGAATAGCAATACCACATGTGTGAGACTTTTACACAGCCTGGCCACATATAGAGACCCAAAATCCAAGTAGCACCTTCAGGCGTTCTAGGAGCATAAATTACACATACCAATTTCTGACTACCAATCACATATTTGAAGACCCTTCATATTTGTAACATATAACATGTACATACCAAATGACAAAAGATTACCTGTGGTTTTATTAGTGCAGTGGTCCACAGAGGAGAGCATCGGTCCAGGCAGCAGACAGGGATGTGGTCAGCGACAGCAAAAGCAATTGTCCAAGCAGCAGGCAGGAATATTGTCCATAGTTAGTACAGGCAGAAATACTGTCAGCACAGCCAAAGCATTGGTCCAGGTAGCAGGCAGAGATGTCAAGGCAAAATACTATCCATAGTCATTAGAGGCAGCAGGCAAAAATATGGTCAACACAGCCAATGCATTGGTCCAGGCAGCAGGAAGAAACATGGCCCATAAAGTCCTGGGTCATTACAGGCAGCAATATGGTCAGCACAGCCAAAGTATTGGTCCAGGCAGCAGGAAGGACCATTAAGCTTAGGGCCAGGGGGACAGGGGTAGAGGCTTCTCCCACCCAAACACTTTGAAGCCTCCGGGAAACCAGACCCTGTTCTGAGAACACAGAAAACCAAACACTGGTTTTCTCTACTCAGAACGCTTTCTGGAGCCCCTCACATATGTGAGACCCCTGTGCACTAATGTATTAAGGCAAAAGATTGGTCCAAGTGACAGGCAAAAACATGGTCGATTAACAGGCCGAGGTCATGCGTGTGGAAGTCAGAAACATGGTTTAAAACGGCAGGCAAAGACATTGTCGGTAAAAAGGCTAGGGTCAGTTAACGTGGTAGCAAGCAAATGGTCCACACAGCTATTTGAAATGGGGAAATGGCAGTCTATAGTTTATATGGGGAACTAGTATGTGATTTGTGTATGATAAATTTTTTAAACAATGTCCGATGCACAGGCCAGGTTGGGAGGGACAGTCGGGGCAATAATAGGTGGTATCTCTTCTGATGCCTCCTCTGGAGCATACACGACATTTCTTCTGTCATCTTCTTCTGGATTCTGTGGGGGGGGGGGTTTGGGGAAGGGATAATGCTGCTCATGGAGTCGACTCACACTATTGGAGCGAATACTTTCTGGGACGGGTCCTTGCTGATAAATGAGGGCAGTAATAATTTTTTCAATGTATTTGAAGTAGGCAAGGCATTGGTTTTCGGACAATCTTTGGCAACACACAAACAAATTATACATGGCCATATGAAAAAGGTGAAATATGGCTTTCCTATACCAAAAATGTGACTTACGATAAATAGGGCTGTACCATGTGGTTGTTTAAATCCACCTCCCCATGAATAGATTGTAGTCGTGAACACACTTGGGCTTTACAACGGGGCCATGTCTTCTTTGGATCTCCACGAGGTGTTATTGTGGATAGTAGAGAGGATGTGGACATCTTTCTTGTCTCTTTACTCAATGGTGAATACCTCTTCATTCCTCATGAAGGCAGATTCCCCATTTTGTAGCTTTTGGGTGAGGAGATTTTGTGGGAAGCCCTTCCTGTTTTTCTTGAAGGTGCCGTAGGCCAGGGTTGTCTTTTGATATAGATGGTGAAATAGGGGCAGGATGGTATAATAGTTATCCACGTATAGGTGGTATCATTTTCCAAAGAAGGGGTATGCCAGCTCCCAGACAATCTTCCCACTGGTTCCAATATATGTGGGGCAATCACGGGGCTGGAGTTGGGAGTCTTTACCTTTGTATATTCTGAATGAGTACACATAGCCAGTGGCTCGATCGCACAACTTGTTAAGTTTTACGCCATACCTGGATCTCTTGCTGGGTATGTACTGTTTGCAATGCAGCCGACCAGTGAAATGGATGAGGGACTCGTCCACACAGATATTTTTATCTGGGATGAACACTTGAGCGAATGTGTGGGAAAAGGAATTAATTAGGGGACGTATCTTATATAATATATCATGGTTGGGGTGATCTCGAGGAGGGCACTGCGAATTATCACAAAAATGGAAGGAATGCAATATCATGTCGTATCTTGTCCTGGACATGACAGCTGAGTATATGGGCATGTGGTGGATTGGGTGGGTGGACCAATACCCATGGAGTTAATTTTTTTGTGTAATCCCCATATTCAGTATGAGGCCCAAAAATATTTTTAGTTCGTCTAGTGTCAGATGTCGCCAATGGAACATGCGGGCATAAAATAAAGTGGGATTGGCAGCAATGAATTGTTGTGCGTACAGATTGTTTTGGTCCACCACACTCTGTAGCAATTTGAGGGTGGAAAACAAATGAAAATAGACCAATAGGGAAACATTTGTAGTGTCAACCTGCACACCTTATTGTGCGGTGATATTGGGGATTATTGCAGATCCTGAGTTGGCAGGCAAACATACGGAGTTTGCCAGGGCATCAGGAAGGAAGGACTGGGCCCAGGCCTGGATTAGGGTTCTTGGGGTTGGGCGTGTAGTTACAGTGCTAGTACTGGGCTCCTCTTCCTGGGGTCTGGTGCTGCTGGAGGTGGGCAGGTCTTCGGTTCTTGGTCCTAATCTTCTCATTCTTTTAGGAGGGGGGGCAGTTTCCTCAGCTGAATCGGACTCTGATCCACTGCCTTTTAATGGCTCATACTCCGATCCAGAATAGTTTGATGAGAGCTCCCCGCTGCTCTCATCATCCGACATGGCAAGTATTTCATACGTGCCAAAAAACTGGTGTGACCAGAAATGTGTGGACTGCACAGAAAATACCAAACACAAACGTAACTGAAATAAGAGGATTTATTATGTGACAGTGAACTAAAACGCACAACCAAAATAGCAATAGTAAAGCCAACCAAAAGCATATAACTAGAGTAGAAGGGAAAGTCCAAACCATAAACTTAAGCCAGGCCAGGGTCATCCACGGGAGATCAGTCAGAGGGAACTGGGGAGCAGGACAAGGCAGGATTCAGGATGCAGGTTTTCAGGATAATAATATAATCAGATTGAAATTTACTGATTCAAAACCCAAAATTTAGTGGCACAGCCAAGTTTTCACTGGCATTTCCAAAAATACAAAATTTCAGTTTTGCACATTTCAGTATTTTGGCTACAAACAAGTACAATATGCAATGAGCAATGTGATTTAAAGTAGATATTAAAGCAAAAACATATTTCTTGTTTTATTCTCGATATAGTAAGTAAGTATCTCAGGGACAGGACTCAGGAGGGGAAGACATTAGAATGGGCGGCACACACATGACATTGACTTTCACAGTGACACTGACAGCAGCAGCCCAGATGATGATGACCACTCACTGACACGTCCCCTCCTGAGTCACGGTTACAGTCTCTCTCCAAGCCAGGTGGTCTCTTCAGTCCAAACAGCACTGACAGTCCCGTTCCCAACTTGCCTTGCTCCCGTTTTGCAGACCCACACATGAAGCTCTGCTTGGCTTCCTGGCATCATACGCCATGCTCAAGCACCTTTTCCACCAGACACACTCCCTTCTGAACAGAGAAAAGCACCCGTTTTTCTACTGACTGCCATTAGAAATACTAACAGTTGGCAACACTGCCAACTATACCTGTCCATTTCGCCCAGTTTCTCCATTCATAGAAGCCGTAATACAGGTTCTATGATGGACAGGTTGGACCTTCCAATCATCCACTCATCCTCCATTCACAGATCAGTATTTGATGACGGGTACTCTATAAGTGTGCCAGAAAATGCCCCTTCTTTCCACCCAGCTCCTCCATTCAAAGAAGCCAAACTACAGCTTCTGTGAATGGAGGAGCTGGGTGGAAAGCAGGGGCATTTTGAACACTATTAATGAGTCTCAGTTCTATTAATCCCAGAAGATTATGGCAGTGGTGGGTGGCATCAGAAGAGGAAGTTTTCACCTAAAAATCACACTGATGGTAATGTCCGCTGTACTTAATTTTAACTTTATTAACTAAATTTAGGCTTTAAAACACAAGGGATGATATAGAAGCTGTGCACAGACAATCAGAGATTCCTGGCTATAACTAAATAGATGATAACAAAGACGTGAAACACGTTAAGCCGTACTTATTAAACACTGATCTTCCTATAAAGGGGCGCACAACATTGAGAACGCGTTGCTTCATGGTGATTTGCATTAAAGCATATCAATGGCCAAAATGTAAAATAATTATATTAATTTCCACATTGTATTTCAATTATTTCTAGCCTATTTCTAATAATCTGAATGATGTTGAAGTTTGTAAACTTACTTTCTGAAGATCTCCACACACTTACTTCCTTAAAGAGGTTGTGAACCACAAAAAAACAAACAAACAAAACCTGCAAGACAAAGGCATAATGAGCTAGTATGCATCACATACTAGCTCATTATGAAATACCGCTGACATGGCCAACATCTTTCCTGGAGTTACTTCCGGGTTCACAGGCTCCAGCCCTGTGATTGGCTGGAGCCACAATGACGTCACTCCCGCGCATGCACGGGGGAGTAACGGGTCACGGCACAGACGGCCATTCCTTTCAGAGCGCATGCACCGATGATGTAATTGGTGCAGTATGTAGTAAATACGGTGCACATTTAGTTGATATTTACAGTACCTATAGGTAAGGCTTATTATAGACTTACCAAAAGGTGCAAAAACACTGGGGGGTTTACTTTCTCTTT
>BLSH010092307.1:11728-36461 GCA_018402905.1 Glandirana rugosa
CCCCCCCCCCCCCCCCCCCCACCTTTAACCACAAATATGAGGAAGAATATAAATCGGCTGAAACCGATGAATAAATTTCGTTTTTTTTTATTTGTATTTTAGCAAGTAGAAATATTGTAATTTTTTTTTTTTTTTTTGCAAAATTGTTGCTCTTTTATTTGTTTATAGCGGTGATCAGAAATGACGCAGAGGTGATCAAATACCATCAAAAGAAAGCTCTATTTGTGGGGAAAAAAAGGACGCAAGTTTTGTTTGGGTACAATGTGGCACGACCGCGCAATTGTCAGTTAACTAACATGGGAAATCCTTCCAGGGCCTAAGTGGTTAAAGTGATTCTAAAGGCTGAAGGTTTTTTACCTTCATGCATTCTCTGCACGAAGGTAAAAAGCATTCAGTGTGCAGCACCCCCCCATACATACCTGATCGCAATCCAGTTATGTGCATGGACGGCTGCTCTCCTGGGTCTCTGCCTCCTGATTGGCTTGGCTGATAGCTTTCGTTCATTGACAGACACAGCGTTCCGTTACGATAGGGTTATAACGGCACCTTCAGGAGTAGGACTAGGCAGAGAAAAAGGCTTTACTATGCCTATGGGCAGTTCTAGGTGATATACACGCCCCTCTCTGCTATAGGCCTTCAATTTTTTTTCTGCTTTGTCAGGAGTAAGGACCTAGCTCCCTGCTGGGATTTCTAGCCCTGGCGATTGATTTTTTTTTTTTTTTTTTCCTGTGAGATCTACAGTCAACTGCCAGGCTGGGTGACGGACTGGTCACTACGGGCCAGAGGGTCTCCCCAGTCTGGCTAGCGAGCACGTGCAGACCGCAGCTACGCACTAGGTCGGCGGCGACATAGCCCGACTGGACGGGGGCTGGCCCTGCCAGTTAAACGGCTTGCGAGGTCGCATACAACCGAGTCGAGTCACAGCATCCCTCATGGCTGACAGCCCCCCCACTTGGGTGGCGAGGAGGATCTGTCTGGGAGTGTTACCCGCGTGCTTTGCCGAATCGGTGAGTAAAGGGGGTCCCATCTCTCCTTCCCTGGACAGGGTGTGGGGCGCAAGTGCTCCCAGGGGTGGTCGGTCCCTCCGGGGCTCTCCTCCACCCCTCCTTTCCGGGTGAGGCCCAGGCTTCTGGCCTAGGTGCTTTGTTGGGCTCACAATGTCCCCTCTCTTCCACCCTCAGTGTCCTTTCTGGGAGGGCGGTACCTCTTAGGCGCACCTACTGATGGTGGGGCCTGGGAGGCGGGTGACCTGATGGCTGCAATCGTGGCCACCCCTGGTGACCTTCTCAAAATTTAGACTGCGGCTTTGCGGCCTTCCCGTCCTTTAGGCCGCGGCTTGTGGAGACTGGTGGGGATGGCCCAGAGCAGGCGGTGGGGGCCGCCACTGTCCGTTTCAGGCGTTCACCCGTCATTTCCATGGTGCAGTCTGCCCGTGGGCGGGCTCTCCTGGTGGATGGCTGAAAAATTTAGGTTGCGGCCCACTGGACGCGGTTTTGTGGCCTACTGCGGCCTCCTACCCTGTGGGGGCCTCAGCGGGGTCCCCTAGGAGGGGCTTTGATGGTGCCCCTGTGAGGGACCTCGGTGGTGCCCTCGTTGAGGGGCACTGGTGGCCCCCTGTGAAGGGCAATGTGGGGCCTTTGGCCTGCGTCCACTGTGGTGGCGGCCCTGTGTGGGACCCCGGTGTGGTGGTGCCCCCTGTGTCTAGGCCTCAGCGGGGTCCCCTAGATGGGGCTTCGATTGTGCCCCCCCGTGAGGGGCCTTGGTATTGCCCCCTGTGAGGGGCACTGCTGGCCCCCTGTGAGGGGCCTCAGTGGTGTCCCGGTGCGGGGCCTTTTGCCTGCGTCCACTGTGTGGGGCCCCTGTATGGTGGTGCTATGCTATGATCCTATCTTGCTCTGCTGCCTCGGATGTAGCCCACTTTGCGGTTGGGGGCCACACTTCTGGTTCTGTCAGGTGGTGAGGATGATCCCTCCTCAACTGCAGTGGCACATGAGGAGGCGCTAGTTGTCGCACTTATAAGGAGGGCCAGACATTTTTCTTGACCCATATGCCGTCTTGCACGGCCCATCATGTTCCCTCCTTAGAAGTGGACTGTTTGCACACGTAGTGGATTCTCCTGTCTCTAGGTTGCAGTTGGTCTGCTGTGCTTTTTGGATGCAGTTCCCTGTTTGCTGAGCTCCCTGTTTCCACAGTGGTGCTGAGACATGTATTGTAGCTTTGTGTCGATTTTTTCACATCACACAGCTTTATTTATCTTTAGAGTTCTTTGACAAGGGTTCATATTTCTTAGCCCTCTTTGGTGTTCCGGCCTTGTTTGGGAAGAAAACGACCTTTTCAAATTTGTCCGTCTGTCACTGGACCTTTGGCAGTGCCCCTCGGGGGGGGGCTTCTCAAGTCCTGTTGTTCAGGGGGGGGGTTCCTTGACTGTCGTCTTTCGGGGAGGATCTACTGTGTCCCTAGGGCCGATCTCTCGTCCTGCTCTACAGTCTGGTTGTGTTGAACCAGGTGCTGAAGTTTTGATCCTGCTGAAGGCTAGGGAGCCTACCTCTAGATAGGCCTACTGCCAGACGTGGAAAGCGTATGTATATTCCGGTGTGAGTCATTGGGCATTCGCCCTTGTTCCTTCGCGGTGGCTCTGATTCCGACCACCTGTCCTGGGGGGTGAACAGAAATGGGCCTTGAGTACCTTCAAGGGCCAGTTGTCAGCCTTGGCAGTCTTGGTCTCGCACTACATGGGGCGTATCTTTTGTTTAGGGGCACTGTTTGTGTTCTTAGACAGGACGAGAAAGGGGGGTCTGTGGTTCTGCGACTATTTCGAGATGCATCAGACTGATGATGACTCCGGCCGGTTCTGACGGTGGTTGGTTCCCATCTTCTCTGTTGCGGCGCACTCTATTCAGGCTCTAGTGCTTCTGGGTCTTCCGCCGCCCGGGGCGCCAGTTTTGCGGGTGGCCAACTGGTTGTTTGTGTAACCTTTCACAACATTCAATGTAGTGGATGTGCTAGCATATGTGGATGTTTCTTTTGGTCGCAAGTTTTTGCAGGCTATTTTTAGGGGGTTCTTCCCTCTTGTGGTATATTCAGGTTGGGCTCCAGTTCTGTTTTGAGCGCCTGTTACCTGGTTGGCTCTTGTGTTAGCCTTGGAATTTTGTTGTTACCCCACCCCTCATGCTTGCCACTGCTCTGGGACGTCCCTATCGTAATGGAACGCTGCCTGTCAATAAACAAAAGAGAAAATAGGATTTTTTGACTTACCGTAAAATCCATTTCTCTGAGTTCATTGACACACAGCACCCGCCCCTCTTCTGTGTTTTTGGTACTTCTGATACTGCTTCTTACTAAACTGAAGGCCTATAGCAGAGAGGGGGGTGCATATAACCTAGGACTGCCCTTAGGCGCAGTCAAGTCTCTTTTTCTGCCTAGTCCTACTCCTGAAGGTGGCCATATAACCCTATCGTAATGTAACGCTGTGTCTGTCAATGAACTCAGAGAAATGGATTTTACAGTAAGTCACAAAATCCTTTTTTTCCTTCATACACTAATAGAGTAAAGTGTTTTCTGGTTATAGTTTGTCATTTGGGTTTATTCAGTTGGACCGAGAATTGTCCAATAAATTCATAGGAATGAGTCCTCATTTGTCTGATTTGAATATACTAAACAGATGCTTGTCTCCTGTAACTAATCATTGTACACCACTGCTTTGACAGGCTCCTGTTTACAGCAATATAAAGTATTTGGTAGACTAAGGTTTGTCACTTTTGTGCAAAAATAAATTTACTCTTTTTTTTTTTTTTCTTTTACAGAACACAAGGTGATCATTGTTGGACTTGATAATGCAGGAAAGACGACTATACTTTATCAGTTGTAAGTATTTTGTGTCACCTTTCAAATCTCCACTACCATAGTCATAAAAGAGAAGGTGACCTCCTGTCTCGGCATCATTGTATAAACCCTTGTGTTAGAAAAAAAAATCAGCTAATTTACATACCTGTTTTGGGCCTCGTCCACCTGGGCTTCTTAAAGTGGTATTAAACCACTGACTTGACCACTAGGTGAAATGAAGAAAAACTAACAAAAAAAAAAATGAATGCAGTCAACACATCTAAACAATTAGCAAGTTTCAATTCAATATACAATACAATTTGACATCTGTGTGGGTGTCCCCAAACTCACACCGTGTGCGTTTGCGGACCTGCGTGGGTATGCACAGGGATCCACACCCACATGGGAATTGCAGCCACTGAGTCCCAATTGGTTTGAATAAGACTGCCTACATGGGAATGCTGCACCGGTGTTCTGTGCATTACCATGTAGGCTGTTTCATTCATATCAAGTGAGACACAGCCACTGCTCCCAGTTTGACATCCGTGTGAGGCTTCCTGTATATCCCCATGTGGGCAAACGTGGCCATTGCATGGCTGTTTATCTTTAAGTACGCCTTAGGGGCCAGTTCACACCAGAACGTAGTGTGGGAAACCCGTGTTCCATGCATGTTTCCTGCAATGCGTTCAAAACACACACTGGTCTGCAGTAGGGGTCAATCATTTAATGACATCCAAAATGCAGGACGCAAATACAGTGTGTTTGCCAGCACCAGGTCGCATGATACAACAGGTACCATGCGATCTGGTTGCAGTGCTTTCAAAATGAATGGGCTGAAATTGCACTGCACAGAACTGCATGTGTATCGTACAGGAACCGCACAGTGTTCCTGTGATTCACATGCAGTTCCTAGTGTGAACCGACCCCAGAAATTTGAGATAAAATGGTTAATCGTTCATATTCAGATCCCAAAATTTCAAAACCCACTAATGTGTGTTTACATTATGGGTTTGAAGTGATCTACTGGGATGATGCTTACAACTACAGGCATCATCCCAGTATTGATGTTCTGGTTTAGCAGACAGACGGATTTTATATAACAGCCATCCGAGTGACTAATTGACACTGGATAGCTTTTACAGGCCATGGGGGGAGGGATTGTCTGCTGCCGTGTCTCCGGGATCTCAGTCCTGCATTTCTGCTGGCTTACCATAGAGGCCACGGAGGGCTTCAATAACCTGTATGGTCTATGAAACCGAAAGCTGCAAGTACTGTCGCCGCTTCCAGTTTTCCCCAGATGTAAACAGGACCATTTTTAATTAAGACAAGCATCTGAACACACAGATTTTGGGAGTAATAGGATGCTTTTAGGGCAGAGGAGACATCCGGGTTCTAATAAACCACAGATTTCTCCATAAAGAGTACCTGTCACTGCATATTGCTGTCGCAAGTGATGTTTACAATGCCTCCCCAATGCTCGCATGAAAAGGTGACCGCACAAGCTGGTCCCATACACATATGTAAACGGCACTCGCACTACGCGTCTGAGGTATTGCCATGAGCATCAGAGCAACAGCAATAATTCTAGCACTAGACCTCCTCTGTAACTCTTAACTGGTAACCTGTACAGGCTTATAAAGCGTTGCTTATGAAGATTTTGAAATGCTGTATTTTGGTGCCATTCCACAATCGTGCGCAATTTTAAAGCGTGACATGTTTGGTATCGATTTACTTGGTGTAACCCCGTATTTTATATTAAAAAAAAATTGAGCATGGTATTTTGTGCATGACAATTCATTAAAGTGTATTTTTTTTCCCAAAAAAACTGCGTTAGAAAAACCGCTACGCAAATATCGTGTGATATAAAACATTTCAAAACCCACCACTTTATTCTCTGGGGCCCAGCAAGTAATCTTCTAGAAAAAAAATAGCGTTGTAAACAAAAAGTGTCAGAAGACTGGGTCATAAAAATGTGTTCTGAGTTCTTCACCTTTGTAAAAGTTCTCGGAATGTTTTCTTCTAAACTTCCCTCCTTTTTCATTTCAGTTTAATGAATGAAGTGGTTCATACATCTCCTACTATAGGAAGTAATGTAGAAGAAATAGTAGTAAAGAATACCCACTTCTTGATGTGGGACATTGGAGGCCAAGAATCCCTGCGATCCTCCTGGAACACGTACTATTCCAACACAGAGGTAATGCCACCTTCCAGGCTTTGTATGGCTTTGAGCCAGATGTAGGTCAAAATGCTGTAATATGCTTGAAAACCTTTTAAATGTGTCATTTTAAAATGTACACAATGGCAGCCACATGTACTTATATGTAACTTTCAATTATTTGTGTTCTACATATGCAAAAATCTTATCAGTATGTGTAAATATTGTAAAAAAATGTACATAAGGGCAGTTAAATATGCCTTAAAACCATCTCTGCTATCACTTTGCAGGGCTACAAAATATTTTTTTAAGCACAGTGCAAGTCTAATTTATTAAAATGCATTCCATATATTGCTTATTTTTCATCTTGATTGTTATTAGCGCATGAATGCAGTCTTTGTAGTAGCTAATCTAGCTTGTCTTAATTTAATATTCTACAAATCTCAATTTAACACATTTTCAAAAACGTGAATAAAGCTCAAATTGTTTTTACTGGATGTGTGCTGTGTGCTACACATGCACATAAAACTTTGGGGTGTCAGCTATAGGATCTGCTCTTCTTAGGCCCCTTTCACAAGGGCTGGATTCAGTTTTGCTCAGCAGGAGATCTGTCTGCTGATCCCTACTGGAACTGAGCTGCTGGTTGACAGGTCTGTATTCGCTCCACTTATGCACAGCGGGCAAGGACACAGCCCACTCTGCTGTATAGGCAGTGGATGTAAATGGACCAGCTGTCTACACTTCAGGGGCTCTAGTAGACGCGATGTCGACGGTCCTGGAGACGTTTGTCTCCCGGTAGAGTCGCTGTTGGACCGCAGGGACGCCAAAAAGTGCCCTTTGCCCCCCTCTTTGGGGGAGGACTCGGACCGCGAGAGGGGCTTCTCCATTGCGGGGACCCCCCTCGAGCTGTCAAATTGCGAGGTTCCCAACGCTCCTGATAGCGGGGATGAATCTGAGCCCTCCGCTGCTGCATACGTGAAGGCTTTCGTAGACGCTCTGATCACCTCAGTGCGCGAGACCCTGCGATTGGACGGAACGCCGGGACCCTCTTGGAGGGTGCCCGTTCCCTTCTGGTCACGCAGACAGGGCCCTGCGGCTAAGGTCTTTCCGTATGTGGACTTGCTCGATAAGTTTGTTTATAAGGATTGGGCTCGGCCCCAGAGCTCCCTTCCTATCCTGAAATGTTTCGCTGTGCGTTATCCCCGTGGTTGATCCACCGGTGTCCTGCCTGTGCAGGGCGACCACTATCCCGGTAAAGGGCACGCCGTACTTTAAGGACCTGGCTGACAGGAAGGCTGAGGCTTGTGTCAGGTCCCTATATGTTCTGACGGGATCGGCCATGCGGCCTGTGGTGGCTTCTGCTCTGGCATCGCAAACGCTCACTGAGTGGGCAAAGTGGTTGCACAGCGAGTTCAACAGGACTCTGGCTTCTCCTGAGTGTGTGGACCTCGCTGACCGGATGGTTCAGGTGGCTCAGTATCTATGCGATGCTGCCCTGGACATAGCCCTCCTGATATCTAAGGCATCCACGGTCTCTGTGCTGGCCAGGCGGTGGCTTTGGCTGAAGTGCTGGTCTGCAGACATGCCTTCTAAGAGGACCCTGGCGGATTTACCTTTCCAGGGGGGGCGGCTCTTTGGTGACTCCTTGGACGAGGTGATCAGAGAGCTCACCGGAGGCAAGAGCTCCTTCCTCCCGGAGCCCAGGAGGAGTGTGGACTCCCGTTGCCGTCAGAGGCCTTCCTTTCCGGCATATAGGCAGCCTTTTCGTCCCTCCCGTGCCTCGGGCAAGGGTCCACAGGCCGCCAAGGCCCCCGCGGGTGGACCGAAGCGTCCCTGGCCGCATAAGCGCACCAAGCCAGAGGACAAGGTCTCCTCTGCATGAAGGGTTGTCCCCGCCCGGTGTTCGAGTGGGATGTCTCCTGGGGTTCGCGGACAGGTGGTCTTCCCGCATCTCGGACCGCTGGGTGCTCGAGGTGGTTTCCTCGGGGTACAGCATAGAATTCCATTCCCGCCCCCCAGACAGGTTCTTCGCCTCCAGCCGGCAGGCTGTGGGCCCTGTTCGGGGCGGTGCAGGACCTGCTGGGTCATGGGGTGATTGTCCCCGTTCCTTGAGCGGAACGTTTCCGAGAGTTTTATTCCAACCTTTTTGTGGTTCCGAAGAAGGTTGGGGTTCGTCCCATTCTGTATCTGAAGGATCTCAACAGGTTTGTGCGCTTTCGCATGGAGTCGGTCTGCTCGGTGGTAGCGGCCCCGCACCAGGGCGACTTCCTGGCCTCCCTCGACATCAAAGATGCGTACCTGCATGTTTCCATCTGCTCCCAGCACCAGCGCTTCCTACGCTTTGCGGTTGGAGAGGATCACTACCAGTTCGTAGCTCTTCCGTTTGGCCTGGCCTCTGCGCCTCGGGTCTTCACCAAACTGCTGGCCCTGGTTCTGGCTCTGCTGAGACAGAGGGGTATCGCGGTGGGGGCGTATCTGGAAGACCTTCTCCTGCGAGCAGAGTCGGCTCCAGCGCTCAGGGACAATGTGACGATTACCATGCACACTCTGCAGGAATTCGGATAAGTGAACAACCTCCCGAAGTTGATCTTGATTCCTTCTCACCGCCTGGAGTATCTGAGGCTGATCCTGGATGCGGCCCAGGCGAAGGTTTTCCTTCCACCAACCAAGCGGCAGACGCTTCAGTCGGCGGTTCTGTCCCTGCTGTCCCAGAAATGGGCCTCACTTCGGTTTTGCATGCGGGTCCTGGGCCTAATGGTGGCCTCCTTAGAGGCGGTCCCCTATGCTCAGTACCACACCCGGGTATTGCAACGGGAGAATCTTCTGAGATGGGACAGGTACCCATCTTCCCTGGATCAGGTGGTCAGAATGGGGCCAGTGAGGGCCTCTTTGCTCTGGTGGCTGAGGTCCCCGGCTCTTCGGTAGGGGAAGTCCTTCCTCCCCCTTCACTGGACAGTGATCATGATGAACGCCAGCCTGACAGGCTGGGGTGGAGTCCTGGGGTTGCTTTCAGCCCAGGGACGGTGGTCTTCGGAGGAGTCTCGTCTTCCGATCAATGTCCATGAATTGCGGGCGATTTGGTGCTGCCTCTCCCATTGGACATCGAGGCTACACGGGTGCCCAGTTCAGATTCAGTCGGACAATGCCACGGCCGTTGCATATGTGAACCACCAGGGCGAGACGATAAGCTCGGCTGCGGCCTCGGAGTTAACTCCCATCCTGTGGTGGGCAGAAAGTCACGTTCCGGCAATCTCTGTTGTCCACATACCGGGCGTAGAAAATTGGCAGACGGACTATCTCAGTGGTCAGCGCCTGGACCAGGGAAAGTGGTCCCTGCACCCGGAGGTGTTTCAGCACATTTGCTTGAGGTGGGATGTCCCGGGCGTGGACCTGCTCGCATCCCGTCTCAATCGGAAGGTGCAGACCTTCGTGAGCAGGACAAGGGATCCCTTGGTGGATGCCCTTCTGGTTCGGTATCGCCTCATCTATGCCTTTCCTCCTCTCAAGCTGCTTCCGCGCCTTCAGTGCAGAATAGAGGCGGAGGGCATTCTGACCATTCTGGTAGCTCCCGATTGGCCAAGGAGTCCTTGGTATGCCGACATAGTACAGATGGTGGTGAACGTCCCCTGGCGACTCCCGCTTTGCGAGTATCTTCTGTCCCAGGGGGCCCATCTTGCACCCTGCTTTACCCTCTCTGGCTTTAACGGCCTGGCTATTGAATCCCAGGTGTTGAGGGATCGGGGGGTTCGGACTCAGTGATTCCTACCATGTTGAAGGCACGAAAGGCTACTTCACATAAGATTTATCACCGCACCTGGAAGGCTTACATCGCCTGGTGTGAGGCCGGGGAGTGGAACCCTCGTTCCTTCTCTGTGTCTCGGGTTCTGGCCTTCCTGCAGAAGGGCCTCGACCAAAAACTGGCGTTGCGCACTATCAAGGGTCAGGTTTCTGCTCTGGCGATCTTTTTTCAGCATCCTTTGGGGACGCATTCGTTGATCTGTACCTTCATGCAGGGGTTTCGGGAAGTTGTCCCCCCAGGTACGGTCGCCTTTGGCGCCATGGGACCTCAATTTGGTCCTCTCGGTACTTCAAAAGCCGCCTTTTGAGAATACCAGGGAAATCTCTCTGCAGTTGCTTTCGCAGAAAGTGGCTTTCATGGTGGCTATCACATCTGTCCGGTGGGTGTCAGAGTTGGCGGCCCTGTCTTGTAGGTCCCCGTATCTGGTCCTACACAAAGATAAGGCGGTCCTGCGCCCGTCACCTTCTTTTTTGCCAAAGGTGGTGTCATCTTTCCACATCAATGAGGACATTGTCCTTCCTTCACTTTGTCCGCGCCCTTCTCACCCTAAGGTCGCTTTGCACCCCCTGGACGTTGTTCGGGCCCTGCGGGTGTATCTGGTGTCCACAGCCTCCTTTCGGAGGTCAAACGCTCTTTTTGTCATGGTGGATGGTCCATGCAAAGGTTTTGGCGGCCTCATCGGCCACTATCTCACGTTGGATTAGACAGACGGTGACCCGAGTCTATGCGGTTCGGGGTCTTTAGCCTCCCTTCTCGGTCACAGCTCACTCTACCAGGGCGATTAGCGCTTCCTGGGCTTTTCGACATCAGGTGTCTGTGTCTCAGGTGTGCAAGGCGGCTACTTGGACCTCTGTGCACACCTTCTCTAAGTTTTACAAAGTTGATGTTCTAGCGTCCTCGGATGCTGCATTTGGCCGCAAAGTTTTGCAGGCGGCCGTGTGAGACACGTGTGGTTCCTCGCCGAGGGTTCAGTTGGGTGTAGTTCTGTTGTTCTGTTACCCGCCCTCCATTTTTGGCACTGCTTTTGGACGTCCCACTTAGTCCTAAGAGTCGCTGTGCCTGTCGACGAACGAAATAGAAAACTGGATTTTTTTGACTTACCATAAAATCCCTTTCTCTGAGTTCGACAGGCACAGAACCCACCCCTCTGATGTGGCACTGCTTGTTACGAACTGAGCTAGCAGAGCTGGTTGTGGGGTTATCTGCCAGTGGGGACTGCCTCCTGGGAGGGGCTGTGTCTGAACTGCCTGTTCTGCCTAGTAAACTCCTGAAGAGGGCAGTATAACCCACTTAGTCCTAAGAGTCGCTGTGCCTGTCGATCTCAGAGAAAGGGATTTTACGGTAAGTCAAAAAAATCAATTTTTTTGTCAGGTAACAAAAAAGTACATTTATTGTGTTTACAAAACAGCTTCGCTTAGCTTTAAAAGCGAAAGTTCACCTTCAGCACAAAAAATCGAATTCCTTCATAAATCAGGACAGTCTTAATGTGCATAATATTTTTTGTAAAAATTACTCACCCCTGAATTCTGGATATCCAATTTTTGTAAGTAATTTTGAAAAATTCACTGAAAGCTTCTCTTCAATCTTCCTATTTCCCTCTGGCAATGCCTTCTGGGATTGTAGTTCACTGAACTAATGAGAAGCTAAAGTCCAATGAATCATTGCCTTTCTGCCTGTACAGGAGGGGCTGACACGTGCACTAGCATTTCATTCTGCTCAACTTTCTCCTCCCCCTGTGAGCTCCACACTACTGTGACTGGGGGGGGGGGGGGGGGAACCTGAGGAGACGCAGATATTCTGTCACCCCACTCTCTGATTCTAATAATAGGTCGTTGAAAGAAATATAAGAATAACTACAAAGCCCCAGTATACACGTGTCTGGGTATCAAAACGATTTCTGCTTTCTCTCTGTATCTCTATCTCTCTCGCTCCCTCCATATCGCTGTCTGTACCTCTCTTTCCTCCTCTCTTTATCTCTATCTATAGCAACGTGCATTATAATAACAAACATACAAGTCCCATGCGTTTTAGTGCCGGTTCACATCAGTGTGATGCCAGACTGCATTGCTGTGCAGTTTACATGCGATTTCTGTGCGGTGCGAATTCATCCTTACAAACTGTATGGCTGAAATCCCATCGCATTCGCACCAAAATGGTGCAGGACCCTTTTTTTTAGTCTGCACTGGAATAGGATCACATGGGTGTTCAGATCTATATGATCCGATTCCTGCACCATTTCACAGTTAACAATGCAATCTACGAACCGATCTCGAGGTGTCTTTAACATTGTATTGATACCCGCAGCAGTTCGCAGATGTCAGTGTGAACTGCCAGTGATTCTGGTGCGATGCGGAAATCCGCACAGGAATCGCAGGGTTTCCCATATCACCCAAGTGTGAACCCAACCGAACTGTATACAGATGTGAAACATCTAAACATAAATTGTGCAGCGTTATGGGTGAAACTACCCAAATTGATTCCCTTTTTCAATTAATATGTGGGGAAAAAAATCACACACAATATATACAGTAAACCATTTCCCAGTAATCCTCCAAAAGTGATTAGTGAAAAAAAAATTACAATCCAGTGCTTGGGAATGCTGATATAACCAGAAAATAATCCCTCTTTAACACACCACACACCACAACATATGTACTCGCCACTCCACACCACATACCACAACATATGTGCTCACCCCTCCGCACCACATATCACAACATTTGTGCTCACCCCTCCACACCACATCTCACAACATATGTGCTCACCCCTCCACACCACATCTCACAACATATGTGCTCACCCCTCCACACCACATATCACAACATATGTGCTCACCCCTCCACACCACATATCACAAAATATGTGCTCGTCCCTCCACACCACACACCACAACATATGTACTCGCCCCTCCACACCACACACCACAACATATGTACTCGCCCCTCCACACCACAACATATGTACTCGCCCTTCCACACCACATACCACAAAATATGTACTCGCCCCTCCACACCACATACCACAACATATGTACTCGCCCCTCCACACCACATACCACAACATATGTACTCGCCCCTCCACACCACACACCACAACATATGTACTCTCCACACCACATACCACAACATATGTGCTCACCCCTCCACACCACATACCACAACATATGTGCTCACCCCTCCACACCACATACCACAAAATATGTACTCGCCCCTCCACACCACATACCACAAAATATGTACTCGCCCCTCCACACCACATACCACAACATAGGTGCTCGCCCCTCCACACCACACACCACAACATATGTACTCTCCACACCACATACCACAACATATGTGCTCACCCCTCCATGTAATTTTCTTTCTTTTTTTTTTTTTTTTTCACAAATCACTTTTTAAAGGATTATTGGGAAATGGTTTACAGGCGTTCCCCTAGTTACAAACATCCGACTTACAAAACGGCTCCTACTTACAAATGGGGGGACACAACAGGAAGTGAGAGGAAATCTCCCCTAGGAAGGGAAATTAACTCCTGTAAGAGTTATTATGGGGAAAAATGTGTTTCCACTGATGCTTTATCACCAAGGTTTGTTTCCACAACAACCCAAAACTTTCAAAATCCAATTATCATTGGGACAGGAAGTGAGGTGAAATCTTCTGAACAGAAACATAGACCTCAAAACAAATATTTCAGGGGTGTTACCCTTCCCTATGCTATCCAAAAAGCTTAAGTAATTTTTTTGGCTGAAGCTACACTTAAAAAAAAAAGTACCTGTTCCGACTTACAAATTCAACTTAAGAACAAACCTACAGACCAACCCTATCTTGTTTGTAACCCCGGGACCGCCTGTACTGTGTAGGTTATGTGTGTGTTTCTTCCACTTACTAATTGAAAAGGGAATTGATTTGGTTAGTCTCATCTATAACGCTGCACAATTTGTTTAGATGATACTTCACATACCTGTACACTTTAACGCATTGTATATGGATGTTTTTTTCTCAACACATGTTGCTATAAACTTTATATTTCTCTGTAAGTCTCTCTCTCTCTCTGGTGTGTGTGTGTGTGTGTGTGTGGTTTTTTTTTTTTTGTCTCTCTCCTCTCTCTCTCTCTCACCCCCTCTCCTCTCTCTACTCATTCATAATGAATTACTTTTTAATTGCTGTATAGATAAGCAAGTAAACAGCCTAGTTCTGATGCTGGGGGGAGGGCATCATGGAGAGGTGTAGGAAAGGAGAGGATATTTGTGAAAAAGCTTTGTTGTTCTGGTGGGGAGGGGGTGGGGGCGTCACAGAGAAGTGCAGAGATCACAGGGAGAGAGAGAACAGCAAAGCATCATGGGATGCATGAAGTTAGATTCAATCTGAAACATACTGTTTCACCTTAGGTACAGATAAGGGTAATCTAAATGCATCTTTTGAAACACATTTACTGCCCAAATACCAAAGTCTGCAGAATACCAAACCCTCGTCACTTCAGTTGCTTTAAACCATCATAACGTCCCAATCGTCTCAAATTTCTGTTTATGTTCAGCAATAGGTGTTTTTAAAAAACAGCGGCAACGGACTACAGTCCAGTGCACGGTATATGAGCGGAGGTTTATACTCCGCTCAGATATCAACCAAGAAAATGGCTGCCTCTTAGGCGGCGGCCAGTTTGTCCCCGTTAGCCGCTGTGTTCCTAACACCGTAACATCTGCCGGTAACAGACTAGCCCGTTGCCAGTATTTTCTCCAAACAGAAATTCATCACAATTAGGAAGTAATGATGGTTTAAAAAAACAGAAGTGATGCATGTTTGGCATATGGGCAGAACACCGGAAGTAGCAGCTTTACAGGGACTATAGGTAATGAAATGAGCTGTTTTTTTTAATCTGCACAGTGGTTTTTGTTGATATGGGTCTCCTTAACTGGAACATCGGAAGTTTTATTTAAAGGTGAACTAACCCTTTAAGTGGCCCTTTTTTGTTTTGATAGAAGGCCCACTTCAGCAGGATCTCTGCATGCAGAGGTGGACTTCAGCTGCTATTACTAAAAAGGCACTGAGGAGCAAACGGATAGGCTTCCTGAAGCCTGCAGACATAGAGGGGTAGACACAGGAGAATGAAGGTGGGGGGGGGGGGGGAGATAGGAAAATCAGTATAGGTTTTTGATCTGTGCAATGGATCGGCCACCTCTGGAACCAACCTCAGGCATGAGCTAGTTGCACAATGTGGTTAGAAAACACCCTGTGGTTAGACCCTTCCTGATCTCAATCAGTCCACGTTTCCCCAACACATCCTGCTGATTCAGAAACAATGAAGATTTTTTTTTAAACGTAGGGAATTAGGTCAAACTCACTTCTCCTCGCACAGCTGTAATTTAGAATATGCCTAAAATAAGAACATTTTTGGTTTCTTACATTTCTTGTGCACAGTTGACTTGCTGTACTTGGAAAATTTACAGCACACAATCACTGGAAAACATCCAGTCAACTCATAATGAAAATGTCACTATAAGTGCTGGAATTGTTTACATTTCCATGACTGCCTTTATCGCTCCAACTAACACTATGTAATCAGAATCAAAATCTGCCTTTTACTTTCACAGTTTGACAGAGTTGTTTTGATGTAAGGAAATAAAGACCCAATTTAAAAAAAAAAAAAAAAAAAAAAAAAACTAAAAACCGACAGTGAGTGGCTCAACAATGTGAAATATCATCGTTGGCTGATTGACTTTTTTTAACCTGGATTATTCATGAACAGAAACTTTCCTTTAAACTAAATTGAAATAGACTTGCCACTTCAGTTACTATAAATTTTCAAAACCGAAAAAAACTGCGCTTGTGATATCTAATAAACAGCAAAACACTAATAGCAGCACCACTAACGTGAGATATTACCACATAAACAGATACATATAGCAAATATGTTGCGCTTTAAATGAAAACTATAGGTCCAGGTGTCCCTGACGTGACACCATTGTAATAGCTCCTTAATCAAAAGCTATATGTGCAAAAATTCTTGAATGTCAGAATCACCACTTGGCTCCTCCACCTTGTGAATGCACTACCACAAAAGATATGGATGTACTCTTACCAGAGAGCATTGACCACCTATTATGGGGGGTCAAAAAAGGCTCGTGTATCATAAGCTCCATGAACGGTATACCACAGCACCGGATGTCATAGGTCTGCACTTTTGCTATATTTCCTAAATATAGCAAAAGCGCAGACCTATGACATCCGGTGCTATGGTATAAGACAAGAGGAGTATAATTTTTCCATGAGGTGTTTGGGATGATTTCCTTCGTCTTCTAAGTGCTGAACAGTGACCATGGAGCGTATGAGACACATGAGCCTTTTTTGACCAAAATGCTGCTTGCGGGTATTTTTCTAACGTCCTGCAAGCTCACCGCCCCAGTGTGAAAGCATTCAGGCGCCTGCACACTGGGGTGCATTAAGAGGAATTTTAGAGGCGCTTTAAAGATACTATTTTTAGCTCGAAAATGGCTGTAAAGCGCCTCAGTGTGAAAGGGCTCAAAATCTGAAGAAATCTGCGTACAGTGAACAAGGCCAAACCACAATATTGGTTGCCTGTGATCTTCAGGCCCTCAGATGGCACTTTATTAATAACAACAGCCTTGATTCTGTGATGGAGATCATTGCATGGACACTTGCAAATATTACTTTCTCTTTCGTTCATTGACGGATGCACCATCTCCATTATGCCTGGGGTTATGCCACCTTTCACTAGGAGTGGACTAGGCAGAACTTCAGTTCAGCTAAAAACAGACACAGCCCCTCCCAGGGGGTGGTCCTCCTTGGTATAACCCCCCTCCAGCCAGCTCAGCCTTCAGTCTTTTCTGCCTAGTGCAAGGAGTAGGACCGGGCCCCATGCTGGGCGGCGGACGCCCTTGTAGCTCCGTGGAGCCAGTATCGGCTCATCTATGCTTTTCCCCCTCTCAAGCTGATTCCGCATCTGTTGCGCAGGATAGAGGTGCAGGGAATTCCAACCATTCTGGTGGCTCCGGATTGGCCTCGGCGTCCGTGGTACGCAGATGTGGTGGTGGATGTTCCCTGGCGGCTCCCGCTTCACGAGGACCTTCTGTCCCAGGCCCCATCTTGCACCCTGCTTTACCCTCTCTGGCTTTGACGGCCTGGCTATTGAATCCCAGGTCTTGAGAGATCGGGGGGTCTCCGCTTCAGTGATTCCCACCATGCTCAAGGCATGAAAGTGCACTTCCAGGAAGATATACCATCGCACCTGGAGGGTGTATATCGCCTGGTGCAGGGGGGGGGGGGCGTGTGGAACCCCCGTTCCTTTTTGGTGTCCCAGGTGCTAGCTTTTCTTCAGCAAGGCCTGGACCGTAAGCTGGCGTTGAGCACTATCAAGGGTCAGGTTTCTGTCTTGGCCATTTTTTTTCAGTGTCCTTTGGCGACGCATTCGTTAATTCTCACTTTTATTCAGGGGGTCCGACATGTCGCTCCCCATGTGAGTATGCCTTTGGCGCCTTGGGACCTCAATCTGGTCCTCTCGGGGCTTCAGAAGCCTCCCTTTGAAAATATCAGGGAAATTTCCTTACAACTGCTTTCGCAGAAGGTGGCCTTTTTGGTAGCCATCACTTCTGCCAGACGAGTGTAAGAGTTGGCGGCTCTGTCGTGTAGGTTTCTGTATCTGGTCCTACACAGGGATAAGGCGGTTTTGCGCCTGTCACCTTCCTTCTTGCCGAAGGTGGTCTCTTCTTTCCACATTTACGAGGACATTTGTCCGTCCTTCGCTATGTCCGCTCCCATCCCATCCTAAGGAGATTGCCTTGCATTCCTTGGATGTGGTTAGGGCTCTGCGGGTATACCTGGCGAACACGGCCTCCTTTCAGAGGTCGGATGCGCTCTTTGTCGTGGTGGATGGACCACGCAAGGTACAGACCGTGACCCGTGCGTATGACTTGCGGGGTCTTGACCCCCCCCTTTCCGGTCACGGCTCACTCTATCAGGGCGATTAGCACTTCCTGGGCTTTCCAACATCAGGCGTCGGTTTCTCAAGTGTGCAGAGCGGCTACATGGTCCTCAGTGCACACCTTTTACTAAGTTGATGTTTCAACATCCTCGGATGCTGCTTTTGGCCGCAAGGTTTTGCAGGCCGCTGTGAGAGGTTCCTCCAATTCTTTGTGGAGAGTTCCCCCGTTGGGTGAAGTTTTGTTTTTGCATTACCCACCCCTCTTTTGACACTGCTTTGGGAAGTCCCCAGGCGTAATGAAGAGATGCTGCATCTGTCAATGAACGAAAGAGAAAATAGGATTTTTTAACTCACCGTCAAATCCTTTTCTCTGAGTTCATTGACGGATGCAGCACCCACCCCTATGTTTGGTTCGAGCTTGCACTGCTTGTTACGGACTGAAGACTAAACTGGCTGGAGGTGGGTTATACCAAGGAGGACCGCCCCCTGGGAGGGGCTGTGTCTGCTTTTTAGCTGAACTGAAGTTCTGCCTAGTCCACTCCTAGTGAAAGGTGGCATAACCCCAGGCGTAATGAAGAGATGCTGCATCCGTCAATGAACTCAGAGAAAAGGATTTTACGGTGAGTTAAAAAATCCTATTATCTGTGAACACAGATCGCTGTGCCATCCAAAAATGCAAGTTAAAGCTCTATCATGCAAAGAAGAAGCAATATCTGAACATGATTCAGAAATTTGCCGTCTTCTCTGTGCCAAAGCTCATTTTAAAATGCTCTGTTGCAAAATGAAAAACTGTTCTGTGGTCAGACCAATCGAAATTTGGCATTCTTTTTAGCAACCACGGAAGTAGGGTCCTCCGGACTAATGAGTGACCTTCCCCGCTCATCAGCGCTCAATTCAAAAGCCTGTATTTGATGGTATGGGGGAGCATTTGTGCATATGGAATGGGCAGCTTGTACATCTGAAAAGGCACCATCAATGCTGAAATATTAGCCAGGTGTTAGAGCAGCATATGCTCCCACCCAGACAAAGTCTTTTTCAGGGAAGGCCTGGAATATTTCAGCAGGACAATGCTAAAACGCATACTGCATCTATGACAACAGCACACTGCATGAGGCCTTAGGTTGTACTCAGTAAGCTGTTTATCTTCTATTAGGTTCTGGTAAATTGCTTTCTCTTGAATGCAAGATTGCTCTCATTTGACGTCCGCCTATTTAAGTTTCCAACAGCTGATCTGGAAACATTATAGCAAATTGACATTCATATATATTTCATCTGTCTCATTCTGGAAGCAAATTAGCATATCCAAATAAATTACTTGTCTTCTACTGTTACAACCAATATAAGGAGTACATTTATTCCTATTCAATACATTATACGTTCTATTTAGGACTTTTCTCATTTTCAGTAGTGCCAATCTATGTGATTTTCTGTATTGCCTAACGGGGGGTGTGTGTGTATGTAATATATATATATATATATATATGTATGTGTGTGTGTATGTATATATATATATATATGTGTGTGTGTGTGTGTGTTTTTATTTATATATATATATATATATATATATATATATATATATACACATATGCGCGCGCAGCCATGATCTAGATATCACTTTGTTCAGCCAGCGATTCGGCACAAGGTAGAAGTGATCCAAGTGGCAATAAAGTCACCTTACTTTTACAGGCAACGGAACGGGGTCCCCACCCAGCCGCTGCTGGCCAGCCACCTTTATTGGGGAGCCCGCTACCGATGCTTTTGGTCCTCTTCGGGTACACTAGATGGGGTGGGATGAACCTTAAAAAAAATTTAAATAAAGGTACAGTGTTAAAAAAAAAAATATATATATTTTAAAAACTTTTATTTTTTTTTTGAGTGCCCCCCTGTTTACGCACACATAGGTCCCATGCATATATAAACGGTGATGGCACCTCACACGTGTAGTATAGTGGCAAACATCAGGGAATAATAATTATAGTACCAGATCTCCGGTGTTCCTTAAAACGGGTATCCTGTAAAGGCTTTTAAATGGTCACCTATGGAGATTATTAGATGCTGTAGTTTGTCAGGCATACTTAATTGTAAAGTGTGAAATGTTTCGTATCTATTTACTCGGCGTAACATCATCTTTCACCAATAACAGGTATTTAAATGCTTGCCTTTCACATTTTGTTTGCTCCTAACTTGGTGATTGCAGCAGCTTACACCACTAAACCTGAAGATTCCTACAGTATATTAGGACACCTTAAACACAAGTGAACTTGCTGTTACATTACCAGAATGTGAGAAGAGGTATAGAATTGGTTCGGTTTTGCCTTTACGTCTACCCTAAGGATTTTTTTTTTTTTTTTTTTTTTTTTTATGAGAACTGACTTCACTGCTCCCAGCACTCAGTTCGCCTGGTACCACAAGCAAGCCTACTATGATGGAATGTGTGCTGTGCTGATTTGCCTCTTCATTGCATCATGGGTGTTCCTGAAAAAAGTGGTTTGTGGCAATAGGCACAACCTCTCCTGCAATTCCTAGTCCGTCCGTCCAAACCCCCCCCCCCCCCCCTCCTGCGCTGCATTGCATTGCATTTTCCTCCGAGGGTGTGCGCCTATTCATTTATCGGCATTAGGAATGCTTTGTTTGCTTTGGAACTTCAGGGGTTCTGGTGGTTAACTATGGAAGTGGTTGGTAGAGTAGTTGATGATCTAAACAGCACAAACTAGATTGATTGCAGTCTAATGTCACTCACTATACTGAATAGCTTTGAGGATTGAACTTTACTTTATATTACAACAGTTTACTATATGAATCATTTGATCATATGTAGCTAACAAATTCTAGTTTAAAAAAAAAAACTGTTTTGTCTCCACAGTTTATTATCCTGGTTGTGGACAGCACAGACAGAGAGAGGCTTTCTATCACAAAAGAAGAACTCTACAGAATGCTAGCTCACGAGGTAAGTTACCTTTCGGGTCGGATTTTGTTTCAGGTTCTCTCTAGTGTTTGAGGTTTTACTTCAGTACATGCAAAATTCTGCTGATATGTTAAAGGTACAATTTCTTAAACTGTGGTATGATTTCAATGATTCTTTCCCATACTGCTAATATGTGCGTATGGGAACTCCGGATGTGTGTGTGTATATAATATAGTCGAGTCCATAAATATTGGGATATCGACACAATTCTAATCTTTTTGGCTCTATACACCACCACAATGGATTTGAGATGAATTCTGAAGTGTTTGGGGCAATATCATCTGCTCATATTCAGCCAAATGCTTCAGAACTCATTGGACGGCGCTTCACAGTGCAGATGGACAATGACCCGAAGCATACTGCGAAAGCAACCAAACAGTTCTTTTAAGGGACAGAAGTGGAATTTTATGCAATGGCCAATTCAATCACCTGACCTGAATCCGATTGAGCATGCATTTCACTTGCTGAAGACAAAACTGAAGGGATAATGCCCGAAGAACAAGCAGGAACTGAAGACAGTTGCAGTAGAGGCCTGGCAGAGCATCACCAGGGATGAAACCCAACGTCTGGTGATGTCTATGCATTCCAGATTTTATGCTGTAATTGACTGCAAAAGATTTGCAACCAAGTATTAAAAAGTGAAAAATTGATTTATGATTGTTAATCTGTCCCATTACTTTTGGTCCCTTAAAAAGTGGGAGGCACATATACAAACTGTTGTCATTTCTACACAGTTCACCTGATTTGGATGTAAATTCCCTCAAATTTAAGCTGAAAGTCTGCAGTTAAAGCACATCTTGTTTGTTTCATTTCAAATCCATTGTGGTGGTGTATAGAGCCAAAAAGATTAGAATTGTCGATGTCACAATATTTATGGACCTGACTGTATATGTGTGTGTGTGTGTGTATAACATTTTTTTTTATTCCCATGCAGTGGAGCTGTGCACTGCATGGGTTTAAGCACCGCGCTGTGTCTGCCGCGTCAGGCTTCTAACTGCTGAACGGGGTGGCCTGCGGGTTGAACGTCCCACCAGGGCACTTAAGACTGGGTGTCGGGCCCGCGTCAGGGGTGTCTCCATGGCCGACAGTTCCCCCCGTTGTGGACGGGTGAGGCAGGCCTGTCTTGGGTGGGATACCCGCTGCCCGTCAGGATGGGTAAGTACACCCCCCCCCCACCCCCCGCTCCTGCCGGGGTGGGGGGGGGGGTAGCCGGGTTCCCCCGCCCTCCCTGGGGTGTTAGGCGGCGGGCTGGGGTTCTCCCCCTCCCCTCCACCGCCTTCTGGTGCCACTCATGCCGCTCCTTCAGTGTGGTTTGCCTGATCTGGCTGGCCGCCTCGGACATTTTGTAATGGCCCGGCCACCATTTTCTTGTAGCCCGCATGGTCGGCCTGTATGTTATCGCGGCCACCATTTTTCTGTAGCCGGCCGCTCGGTTGGCCTCTAGTGGACCTGGCGGCCATTTTTGGGTGGTCGTCCGTCCGTTTACTGGTTATTAAATGCATGAGGGTGCAGTCCCTGGTGTCCTGGCACTGTCCTCTCAGCAGAAGCGCGGCCAGCAGCACATGGGGGACTGTAAGGCAGCAGCGGTAACAACACAGCGGTACCTCTCCCTGACGGTGAGTGGGCAGGTGGTGAGTCCTCCTGGGTGACCCGCCTGTGGACCCTGTGCAGCATGTTTCTGGGGTGGGGGGTGCCTGATCCTGGTATCTAGGCCTCTGTTTGGGGTGGTGTGTCTCCGGGGTGGGTGGCGTGATAGCTTCCGATGCAGGTGCTTCTCCACCAGAAATCTCCGTGGGGACAGCAGGCGCGCTGGGACCTGTGGTTTCCCTTGGCGCCTTGTCAGTTGTCCTGGAGTCTTTTCTCTCCCGGATGTCGGCCCGTGACCACAGGGCGGCGAAGAAGCGGCCGCCACCCCCCCTATCTTCTGGGGGAGGACCATGACAGGGACCCCCCTCGAGTTGTCGGACAGCGAAGTCCCGGATTCCTCTGGCGGTGAGGAGGAATCATCAGGGGCCACCGTTGTGCACGAGAGGGTGCTAGTAGGCTCCTTGATTTCAGCGGTCCGCGAGACGCTGAAGCTGGAGACAGCTGGGGCGTTGCAGGAGACACCCTTTGCTTTTGGGTCGCGTAAGCCGGCCCGGCCCCCTAGGGTGTTCCCTTGCCTTACTTTGATCAGTTTGTATACAAGGAATGGGAACGGCCTCAGAGCTCTTTCCCCATGCCAAAGCGGTTCTCTGTGCGCTATCCCTTTTGAGGACAGCCTGGTAAAAAAGTGGGCATCTCCCACGGTTGACCCATCAATGTCCCGCCTGAGTAAGGCGACCATGATTCCTATGGAGGGCATTCCGTCTTTTAAGGACCCGGCGGATAGGAGGGCTGAGACTGGCCAGGGCTATGTTTGTCCTGGTGGGCTCGGCTATGCGGCCTGCACTGGCCTCTGCTCTGGTAGCGCAGGCGCTCACTGAATGGGCAATCACTCTGTACCGCGATTTGAGCAACGCTAAGGTTCCCTTTGAATGTGTGGAGCTCGCTGATCAGCTTGCCCAGGGGCTTGGGTATCTCTGTGACACAGCCCTGGACATGGCTTCCATGATATCAAAGCTGTCCGCCTTTGCGGTGGTTATCCGGCGGCTGCTTTGGTTAAAATGCTGGTCGGGAGACCAGACGTCTAAAAAGGCCTTGGCGGACCTGCTGTTTCAAGGTGGGTGGCTTTTTGGTGCCTCCCTGGATGAGATCATAAAGGATCTCACGGGGGGGGGGGAAGCACTTTTCTTCCAGAGCCTAGGAGGAGTAAGGAGCCCTGACGAAAGCCGGGCCCCTCCTTTTCGGGCCCCGCTGGTGGTCAAAAGCGTCCCTGGCAACGCAAGCAGGAGAAACCCTCCTCTGCATGAAGGGTTGCCCCCACCCGTGTCTCGAGTGGGGGACGTCTCCTGGAATTCGCGGACCGGTGGACCTCCCGCATTTCGGACCACTGGGGTGCACAAGGTGATTTTGTCGGTATACAAAATAGAATTTCGTGCCCAGCCTCCGGACAGGTTCTTTGTCTCCAATATGAGGCTACTGCCGGGCCGGCAGCAGGCTCTGATGGAGGCTGTACGATATCTGCTCCGTCAGGGGGTGTTCGTCCTGGTCCCTACTGCGGAGCGTTTCCGTGGGTTTTACTCCAACCTGTTTGTGGTTCCAAAGAAGGGTTGGGTTTGGCCCATTCTGGACCTAAAGGCGTTCAACTTCTTTGTGCGGGTGCAAAAATTCAGAATGGAGTCTGTCCGCTCTGTGGTGGCGGCCCTTCGCCAGGGAGACTTCTTGGCTTCCTTGGACATCAAGGATGCGTACCTGCACGCCCCCATATGTGCTCAGCACCAGCGCTTTGCGGTTGGGGGAACACCTCTACCAGTTTGTGGCCCTCCCGTTGGCCTGGTCTCCGCTCCTCGGGTCTTCACTAAGGTGCTGGCCCTGCTGCGGCAGAGGGGCATTGCAGTGGTGGCATATCTCAGCGACCTTCTCCTGTGGGAGGAGTCCGCTTCGGCCTTGAGGGACAATGTAGCAATCGCTCTGCGCACCCTGCAGGAGTTCGGCTGGGTGATAAATCTCCTGAAGTCAGCGCTGACTCCGTCGCACTGTTTGGCGTATCGGGACCTGATCCTGGACACAGTCCGGACGAAAGTCTTTCTTCTGCTAACCAAACTGCAGACGCTTCAGGCGGCAGTGCGATCTCTGTTGTCCCAGAAGTTGTCCTCCCTGAGGTTTTGCATGCGGGTCTTGGGGCTCATGGTGTCCACCTTCAAGGCTGTTCCGTATGCCCAGAGTCACACCCAGTCCCTGCAGTGGACAATTCTGCTGCTGTGGGACAAGTCCCCCTCATCTCTGTATCGGTTGATCAGGTTGGACCGCCAGACCAGATCCTGACTGGTGGTTGCAGGGCCCGGCCCTGTGGTTGGGGAAGTAATTTCTTTCCCTGGTTTGGACGGTGGTCACTACGGATGCCAGTCTAACTGGCTGGGGAGCAGTCCTGGGGTGGTTGTCGGCCCAGGGTCACTGGTCCCCGGAGGAGTCTTGT
>BLSH010092307.1:42599-61314 GCA_018402905.1 Glandirana rugosa
CGGTACCACCCAGTCCGTGAGGCGTAGGACGCGACCGTGACGGACGACAGGACGGAGCAGCGACGATAGAAGGAGTGACTGTGGTCGTGACTCTATGTCTTAGATAGCAGCGACGAGGCAGGACAGCAGGCAGTGCCAGCGCAGGATGCGGAGTGCCTGACCCACCATGGCTGAAGATCAGCACTGGACTGGGCTGGGACCTCCTGACCCCTGCAGTGGAGCCCTACATAGGTGGGGGTAAGGGCAGGGTGCAGGGAGGGGTCAGGGGCTGTCAGTCACAGGTGGGCACCTTGGCAGAGGACAGAGCTGTCCTTACTGTTTTGTGGCACTCATAACTAGGATGAGGGGAGTGGATATAATGACCAGTGGCTATGGCTGAGGGAGGATGGAGGAGCAGGGATTGGGGGGCTGGCTCTCTCTCATGCTGTTGGTCACTGCCTGCAGAAGGGGGTTTTG
The DNA here is from genome assembly GCA_018402905.1 of Glandirana rugosa. Taxonomy (NCBI): domain Eukaryota; kingdom Metazoa; phylum Chordata; class Amphibia; order Anura; family Ranidae; genus Glandirana; species Glandirana rugosa. The sequence continues at coordinate 43,056 of BLSH010092307.1, forward strand.
ACATAGTAGCTCTCTCACCTTGATTGACAGCCCCAGAGAAGGGCCGCGGGACACCTTCTCTCCTACCTCCCCCTTCCATCTCTCCATGCAGCCCCAGTTGGATTTCCTCCCCAGCGGGACCCTCCTCTTCTCCTCGCCATCGCAAATGCCTCCTCCGGGTGTGCAGGGGGCCGCTCCGTGAAGCACTTTAGTGGGGGGAGGGGGGCGAGTGCTCCAGCTGCTGATATGAGTCTTTTCCCTGTGTCCACAGTGCTGTCCTGGCTCCTCCCCAAGACACAGCCCCCGCTCCATCCTCTGTCTCCACTGCCTGGACATTAACCCTCTGCTGGCTGCAGCGGCATTGTTGTCAGCAGAGGCGGCTGTTCAATTCATGCAGCCTTTTCACCCGACATCAGAGAGGCAGCGTACCCCCTCCCCTTGCTGCACGTACCCCAAGGGGTACGCGTACCACGGGTTGAGAAACCCTGGTCTAGCGGTCTTGTGCAGTGGACTGTTCCTGACGTCATCACGCCCATAGACCAGCTCCGGACATAAAGACGTCAGGAACAGTCCGTCGCTGGATGTGGGGAGTGCCGTTTTCTGGAGGATTGAAGGATCGGGTATAGTGTAGGCTCTGTCATTCCTAGACAAAACTATCAGTTAACCCATGTAGTGCAGGACCTGCCCCGCTGCAAGGGATTTTGACCGGAGTTGGATTTTAAGCCCCTTGTGGGGTGACACGCACTAGAGTGGGAGGTGGACAGGGGAGAATACTTGTTGTGACTCCTCTATTATATTAAATCTGATCTTACACTGCTGACTGCTTAACTCTGCAGGCTCGTTCATTTCTGCTTTACAAGCATACATAGCTTGAGTTTTATCTCTTGCTGAATTGGCTGTAATTCAAGGCGTGGGTGGCCCTATTGGCATCACCTGTTTTAACAATCCTTGACTGAAAAATTAACTGACCTTGATGGAAAATTGTCATCCACACAGAGATTGCATGCAGTCACTGCTTCAGTTTTCATGCAGGTGCTACTGTGTGGTATGTGCTACAAAAACCTTGAGATATTTCAGGGAGTTGGTCACAAGCAAAAGTGTGCCATAGGAGGCTTCTTACTCTGAGTTTCCAAGTTCTGAAGCAGTGATGCTGAACTGCTTTTTCAATACAAATGTTAGCAATGCTGTGGAACTAGTATGCAGCTGCTGGCATAAACCGAGAGCTGCCACTGTATTATAGGTTTATTATAGATGAAGGAAATAGGAAAGTTCAGTCCTGGTGAAAGAAATGGGTGATGGGTCTCCAGCTTGCATCATGCAGCACAAAAGCCAAAGAAAGGGAGACTAAGGCCTCATGCACACAGGATGTTTTTACAGCTGCTGTTTTCAGCTGCAGACATTTTTTTTTTACAGTCAATAAACCCTCCATGTTATCCTATGTGTTCATGCACACATAGGATGTTATCAGCTGTTTTTAGCAGTGACGTTTTTGAGCTGTAAAAAAAACTCCAAGACCAGAGGGTTCAGAGAGATGTTTTTCAGCTGTAAAAACGCTCTGATACCCAAAAATGCTCACTATCGCCACTCACCAAAGTTTTTGGACATTTTGTGTCCATTGAAAAAAAGAATTAAAACAAAAACGCCCATTGACACCAGCGAAAAAAAACTCATTAACCCCTGCGCAAAAACGCCAAAAAAAAGCTGAAAAAATCACTGATAAGCTACTGAGGTTTTAGGACATTTTTTCAAAGTCCTGTGTGCATGAAGCCTAAAGCTTGGGAGCTTTACATTGTTCTATGGTTATGAAACACCTTGGTGGCTATTAGTCATCATAGAAGCTCCTGGTAGAATCAGGTTACTTAAATTGCACAGGTTTAGTAATCTACACACTTTGTCTATAATGGCAAGCTTGTTTCATGTGACACTTAAGATTTTCTCTTATAAATGTTTCTCTCTTGTGTGGGTCTAATGTATGCCCATCTATGTACGTAGGGTAACGTAAATAGTGTTAAAAAAAAAAAAAACACACACACCCAAACAAGTACATTGGGAAATGTTGGTATACTGTAAAGCTTGACTATACAATACACAATATACTATATCGAAATCCAGCCGGTTCAACAGAGACTGGCCGAATTTCGATCAGTGTGTGGCCGTCCGCGCAATATTTTGATTTGGCTTCTGTCAAAGGCATATGTTGGAAACTTTTCCTCAATCAACAGCTGCTGATCAGTGCATTCTGACAGTGGTGTGTTCCACTGTTAGAATGCAATGTCCCTGTGGTTGAAGGAAAGAAAATTGCATAATGTATGGCCTGCTTTAATATAACCGGGGCGTTAGAATAAATGAGTCATAAAGGAGTAAACTGATGCATATTATTTCTTACATTTATAAAAGTAAGCCTTTGCTATGTGATGATTTGCAAATACTTTTGGGTTTGACTTTTTTTTTTTTTTTTTTTACGCCTAAAAAGTTAGTCGGGCTTTGACCGATAGAATACCACTTGAACCTGTCCTGTTGCGCAAGTACCTTCTCTCTGCTACAGAAAACGGCCTGTAATGAGAGTTGCAGCACTGGTTGTAAATGTAGGCACACTTCTACCAATGTATTCATCTTGCTACAAAGGGAAATCTGTACTGGAAGATGACCTGTGAAAATACTGTTTTTTCTAGGCCCACAAAGGCATGAGTATTTTCAGGGTGGATAAAAATCAATGATTTTTTAAATAAAATTAAAAAAAAAATAGGATTTTTTTTATTTAAATCAGATTTTTTGGATTTAAATAGATTTTTATTCAATTTATTTTAGTGAAATGCTTTTGGAGTAAAATTTTTCTATTTAGGATACGTTAATAATCAGTTTATTCAGCATGAAATGGAGCTTATTTATGTAGCATGAGGCTGTATATTCTGCAATAGTTACATTTTTGGTAAATTCGTTCAATGAATCCAAGCTCTGCAAGCTGAGAACACGCACTGCATTGATGTATTCGCACAATTTCATAGTAACCATGAGATAAAACAAAGTTCAGGAATATTCCTTTTATCTCATTGTTTAGCAAATCTACAGTATCTCACAAAAATAAGTACACCCCTCACATTTTTGTAAATGTTATTCTATCTTTTCATGTGACCACACTGAAGAAATGACACTTTGCTACAATGTAAAGTAGTGAGTGTACAGCTTGTATAACAGTGTAAATTTGCTGTCCCCTCCAAATAACTCAACACACAACCATTAATGTCTAAACCACTGGCAACAAAAGTGAGTACACTCCTGAGTTAAAATGTCCAAAGTGTCAATATTTTGTGTGACCACCATTGTTTTCCAGCACTGCCTTAACCTTCTTGGGCATGGAGTTCACCAGAGCTTCACAGTTTGCCACCGGAGTCCTCTTCCCCTCCTCTTCCATGACGACATCATGGAGCTGGTGGATGTTCGAGACCTTCACTCCTCTACCTTCCGTTTGAGGATGCCCCACAGATGCTCAATAGGGTTTAGGTCTGGAGACATGCTTGGCCAGTCTATCACCTTTACCCTCAGCTTCTTTAGCAAGGCAGTGGTCGTCTCGGAGGTGTGTTTGGGGTCGTTGGAATACTGCCCTGCGACCCAATCTCTAAAGGGAGGGGGATCATGCTCTGCTTCAGTATGTCACAGTACATGTTTGCATTCATGTTTCCCTCAATGAACTGTAGTTTCCCACTGCCGGCAGCATTCATGCAGCCCCAGACCATGACACTTCCACCACCATTCTTGACTGTAGGCAAGACACACTTGTCTTTGTACTCCTCACCTGGTTGCCGCCACACACGCCTGACGCCATCTGAACCAAATACGTTTATCTTGGACGTATCAGACCACAGGACATGGTTCCAGTAATCCATGTCCTTAGTCTGCTTGTCTTCAGCAAACTGTTTGCGGGCTTTCTTGTGCATCATCTTTAGAAGAGGCTTCCTTTTGGGATGACAGCAATGCAGACCAATTTGATGCAGTGTGTGGCGTATGGCCTGAGCACTGAGAGGCTGACCCCCCCCCCCCCCCTCCCTTCAACCTCTGCAGCAATGCTGGCAGCACTCATGTCTATTTCTCAAACACAACCTCTAGATATGATGCTGAGCACGTGCACTCAACTTCTTTGGTCGACCATGGCGAGGCCTGTTCTGAGTGGAACCTGCCCTGTTAAACCGCTGTATTGCCTTGGCCACCATGCTGCAGCTCCGTTTCAGTGTCTTGGCAATCTTCTTATAGCCTAGGCCATCTTTATGCAGAGTAACAATTCTTTTTTTCAGATTCTGAGAGTTCTTGAGGTGCCATGTTGGACTTCCAGTGACCAGTGTGAGAGTGATTAACACCAAATTTAACACACCTGCTCCCCATTCACACCTGAGGCCTTGTAACACTTAACGAGTCACATGACACCGGGGAGAGAAAATGTCTAATTGGGCCAAATTTGAACATTTTCACTTAAAGATGTACTCACTTTTATTGCCAGCGGTTTAGACATTAATGGCTGTGTTTTGAGTTATTTTGAGCGGAGAGCAAATTTTCACTGTTATGCAACCTGTACGCTCACTACTTTACATTGTAGCAAACTGTCATTTCTTCAGTGTTGTCACATGAAAAGATAGAATAAAATATTTACAAAAATGTGAGGCGTACTCCCTTTCGTGAGATACTGTATGTACACTACAAACTGTATGATTGAATCGGATGGGATATCGCTTTTCTACTAACCTGACAGCTTATTATTCTAAATGGGAAAACCTTCATTTTGTTTGCAAATATTAAAGATCCTAACTACCAACAAGAATGAGTCCTTACATTTAAAGAGGACCTGTCATTTCAGACCCATCATGGCAGCGCCTGTTAGCTGGCATCCACTCACCTGCTGCAGCCATGTCCCTCACCTTATGTCCCTGCCGCATCACCAGCCATCCCATTAAAGTGAATGGTACTGTCATGAGTTAACAGCAAGAGGAGCCGCTGCGGGACAGATGACAGTTGCTCTTTAACCACTTTAATACCAGGCACTTAGAACACTTCCCTACCAGACTAATTTTCAGCGTTGTTGCATTTTGAATGGCAATTCCGTGGTCATGCGACGCTGTACCAAAACTACATTTTTATCATTTTTTCCCCCACAAATAGAGCTTTCTTTTGGTGATATTTGATCACCTCTGGGGTTTTTATTTTTTGCGCTACAAATAAAAAAAGCCCGAAAATTTTGAAAAAAATGTTTTTTTCTTTTTTTTTCGTCACAAAACTTTGTAAGGAATTACATTTTCTCCTTCACTGATGGGCATTGATGAGGCGGCACTAATGGGCACTGATAACCAGCACTGAGGGGCAATGATAGGTGGCACTGTTGGGCACTCATTGGCGGCATTGATGGGCACTGGTGGGTACTGATGGGCGGCACTGGTATCGCAGCAGCTATAGGCATGGCACTGGCAAACATCACAGATGGGCACAGTGCCATCCCTATTCGGCATTGTGTGCCCCTTACCTGGTGGTCCCTGGGTGGCATCACTATGTGGGCTCCCTGGTGGTCCAGTGTGGCGATCTGAGGTGGGGGGGGGCTGCACTGATAAACAATCAGCGCAGACCCCTCCTGTCAGGAGAGCCGCTGATCGGCTCTCCTCTACTCTCGTCTGCGTATTGACACTGCGATCAGCCGTGATTTGTCACTGCAGATCACATGGTAATGAGCTTCTGACAGAAGCCCATTACCTATATCGGAGATGCGGCGTGTCAGAGTGACACCACACCGCCGTGCTGCACGCCCCACGGGCACGAGCCGGCGTGTTATTCTGCTGGACGTAATATGAGTCAGTCAGGATAACTCAACCACTTCCTAGCCGTCATTCTGCATACGGCAGTAGGGAAAAGTGATTAAGAATTATGATTTAAATCGAGTTGATTTAAATGAAGCCTTTTTACTAGTCATTTAAATCAAATTCATCCTGATTATTTTTCATAATTCATGTTTTCTTTATTGTGATGGTTGGGTATATGCTTGTCTTGGCGCAAAAGTGTGTCCAACTATCTACTGTGATTTCCATATATTGTAAGATTTTGGCATAGCCCTTTCATGTGATTTTTCTTTCTATTGACTTTGTTTTTTTTTTTTTGTTTTTTTAGGATTTACGGAAGGCTGCAGTTCTCATCTTTGCAAACAAGCAGGATATGAAGGGGTGCATGTCTGCAGCAGACATTTCTAAATACCTCACCCTTAGCTCCATAAAAGATCACCCATGGCATATTCAGTCTTGCTGCGCCCTCACAGGAGAAGGGTATGTACAATGTATTGCTCTCTGCATACTAACAGTATTATCTTAACCACTTCAATACTTTTACCCCCTTCCTGCCCAGGCCAATTTTCAGCTTTCATCGCTGTCACACTTGGACAGTTTGCTAAATAAATTTAAAAAGACTGAAACTGTGGGGTAAAACGCCATTTTCTTCATTTTCTGTTATAAAATTTTTAGCAAATGTTCATAAATTTAGATCAAATTGTATATTTCACAAATTCCATTCAAAAAGTGAAACTTGTATATTATATTCATTCATTACACACAGACTGATAGATTTCAAATGTTTATTTCTTTTAAGTTTGATGATTATAACTGACAACTAAAGAAAATCCCAAATTCAGTATCTCAGGACCAATACAAAGAAAGGATTTTTAGAAATCTTTGCCACCTGAAAAGTATGAACATGAAAAGTATGAGTATGTAAAGCACTCAATACTTAGTTGGGGCTCCTTTTGCCTGAATTACTGCAGCAATGCGGGGTGGCATGGAGTCGATCAGTCTGTGGCACTGCTCAGGTGTTATGAGAGTCTAGGTTGCTCTGATAGTGGCCTTCAGCTCTTCTGCATTGTTGGATCTGGCATATCGCATCTTCCTCTTCACAATACCCCATAGATTTTCTATGGGGTTAAGGTCAGGCGAGTTTGCTGGCCAATTAAGAACAGGGATGGTCCTTAAACCAGGTACTGGTAGCTTTGGCACTATGTGCAGGTGCCAAGTCCTGTTGGAAAATGAAATCTGCATCTCCATAAAGTTGGTCAGCAGCAGGAAGCATGAAGTGCTCTAAAACGTAGTGGTATACGGCTGCGTTGACCTTGGACCTCAGAAAACACAGTGGACCAACACCAGCAGATGACATGGCACCCCAAACCATCACTGACTGTGGAAACTTTACACTGGACCTCAAGCATTGTGGATCGTGTGCCTCTCCTCTCTTCCTCCAGATTCTGGGACCCGATTTCCAAAGGAAATGCAAAATTTACTTTCATCAGAGAACACAACTTTGGACCACTCAGCAGCAGTCCAGTCCTTTTTTGTCTTTAGCCCAGGCGAGATGCTTCTGATGCTGTCTGTTGTTCAAGAGTGGCTTGACACAAGGAATGCGACAGCTGAAACCCATGTCTTGCATACGTCTGTGCACAGTGGTTCTTGAAGCACTGACTCCAGCTGCAGTTCACTCTTTGTGAATCTCCGCCACATTTTTCAATGGGTTTTGTTTTACAATCCTCTCAGGGTGCGGTTATCCCTATTGCTTGTACACTTTTTTCTACCACATATTTTCCTTCCCTTCGCCTCTCTATTAATGTGCTTGGACACAGAGCTCTGTGAACAGCCAGCCTCTTTTGCAATGACCTTTTGTGTCTTGCCCTCCTCGTGCAAGGTGTCAATGGTCGTCTTTTGGACAACTGTCAAGTCAGCAGTCTTCCCCATGATTGTGTAGCCTACAGAACTAGACTGAGAGACCATTTAAAGGCCTTTGCAAGTGTTTTGAGTTAATTAGTTGATCAGTGTGGCACCAGGTGTCTTCAATATTAAACCTTTTCACAATGTTCTAATTTTCTGAGATGCTGAATTTAGAATTTTCCTTTCCTCGTCAGTTATAATCATCAAAATTAAAAGAAATAAACATTTGAAATATATCAGTTTGTGTGTAATGCATGAATATAATATACAAGTTTAACTTTTTGAATGGAATTAGTGAAATAAATCAGCTTTTTTATATTCTAATTATATGACCAGCACCTGTGTGCATGTGAAAATTAAAATTGTTCAATCCTGATGTACTGACGGCCTATTTCATTTCTTCAGGCCCTAAAATGCCAGGACTGTACAAATACCCCCCAAATGACCCCTTTTTTGGAAAGCAGATCATCCCAAGGTTCTTAGTAAGGCGTGGCAAGTTTTTTGAAGTTGTAACTTTTTGACAACCTTTTTTAGAAAATGAAATTTAAAAAAAAAAAAAATGTTCACTATTTTTTTTTTTTTTTACATACTGTCACCAATGCAGTACAGCATCACCCTATAACTGGTGTGGCGGTGATCAGTGACACTGACTGGTGACAGTGCAAAAAAAGTAGGGAAGTTAAGAATTCTGGCGCTCTGCTGATGTACCGTATAACTGCACCAACCCAGTCCTTGGTGCTGGCTCACCAAGAGGAATGTCGTCTACTTCAAATTTAATTGCACAAGTAATAGTAGCCGCATCCCAGAAAAAAAGCCATATAGATTTAGTGGTGCATTTAATGCACAGCTGACCACCTGAACTTCAATGGGGCTACTTTCTTTTTTTGTCCATTTAAGCTGGAAGTGGAGGAAGAACTTTTAATTGCATCTAAAATGCCAGTCGCCAGATATTTTTTTTTTTTTTTTAAATTAATGTGAAAGGGGTTCACTTTTCTTTACCACCTAGTCAATTAGCTGACCTGAAAGTTCTCATACTCACTGGCTGAAGTTTTTTTTTTACCTTAACCACTTCCCGACCGGCCCATAGTAAAATTACGTCCTTGTCTTTCTACACTGATATCTCAGAGATGCCTGCAGCTGCAGGCATCAATGAGGTATCATTCTCTTCAACCGGCGATTCCCTTCACCATAAGAACGATCATAGCGGCTGCCCAGCCGCTTGATCGTTCTTATAGGCAGCAGGAGGGGACGCCGCCATCCGGTGCCTTTACTGACTCACCTCAGCGATCGGTGAGTCGGAGGACGGAACCGCCGCGGCCGGAAGTTAGTACCAGTGAGATGCGAGGGATAGATCGTCCCCCGTCATCTCTATGGCTCTCGGAGGACCGGGCGTGACGTCACGTGCGGTCTGACAACAGTAAACAAAGCCGGTTTTCGAGCTAGAAAACATCAGATCGTTGTTTTTTTGTGATCTGATGCTTTCCAGCTTGGAGGAGAGGTGTGAGGTCTTATAGACCCCACACCTCTCCATAAAGAGTACCTGTCGTGCAATATTTCTATTACAAGGGATGTTTACATTCCTTGTAATAGGAATAAAAGTGATCAAGTTTTTTTTTTTAAAGGGAAAGTGTAAAAAGAAAATAAAACAAACAAAAAAAAATGAAGGCACCCTCGTCTCCGTGAGCTCGCACGCAGAAGCGAACGCGTACGTAAGTCGCGTCCGCATATGTAAACGATGTTCAAACCACACATGTGCGGTATCGCCGCGATCGTTAGAGCAAGAGCAATAATTATAGCACTAGACCTCCTCTGCAACTCTAAACATGTACCCTGTAAAAACTGTTAAAGCATTGCCTATGGGGATTATAAAGTACCGGAGTTTGACGCCATTCCACGAGTATCATCCTCTTTCACATCATGCAAAAAAATTGGGCTAACTCTACTGTTTTTTTTTTTTTTAGTTTTTTTTTTTTTAAACGCATTTGAAAAATGACTGCGTAAATACCGCGCAAGATAAAATGTTGCAATGACCGCCATTTTATTCCCTAGGGTGTCTGCTAAAAAAATATATATAATGTTTGGGGGTTCTGAGTGATTTTCTAGCAAAAAAAATGATGATTTGTACATATAGCAGCGAAATGCCAGAATTCGCCCTGTAAGGAAGTGGTTAAAGGAGTTGTAAAGGCAGAAAGTTTTTTTATAATCTTAATCATTGAGATAAAAAACCTGTGTGTAGCAGCACCCCCTAATTACCTACTTGAGCCCCATCTTTCTCCAGCGGTGTCCACGAGTGTCTTAGCCGCCCAAGACACTCCTCCTATTGGCTAAGACACAACAGCGGCGCCATTGGCTCCCGTGGCTGTCAATCAAACGCAGTCAGCCGGTCAGGGCTTCATGTCTGAATGGATACACAGGGCTCTGACTCGGCTCGGGTGCCCCCTGTAGCAAGCTGCTGGCTGAGGGGGCACTCGATAGGGGGGGGGGCCAGGAGCAGTGAAGAGGGACCTGAAAAAAGGAGGATCTGGGCTGCACTGTGCAAAACCAACTGCACAGAGGAGGCAAGTATGAAATGTTTAAAAAAAAAAATGAGCCTTTACAATCACTTTAATGCATTCTCTGCATTAAGGTAAAATAACTTCTGGGTGCAACCCCAGCCCCCCTTTATACTTAAAAAGTATATACAGCTATACATGCCCCTTAAAATCATTGACTCCTATAAATGAATATCTAGATTCAAGTATAACTATGTGATATAAACCATTAATCCTATCAAGTATACATTTATCATAAGTGAAAGAAATTAGTCCACGCAAAGTCTAACTCCACATAACCTCTAAGTACCTTGCAGTGCACAGTGATGAATAAAAAAGTGCTTCAATGTGCCAAAGTGCTTCACATTCAAGCCTCTTACCGAATTGACATCTCACAATGAAAGCTTAAACTTGCTTTTTCATAAAAAAGAAACCAATGCTCTCGCTGTTCAGTCTCCACATGGGTCTGTGGTCCCTTCAAAATATTGCAGCAAAAGTGTCCCCAAATAGGATTCCCTCAAGCAACCCTCAGTCTCCAACCGCCAAACAATTCAGACCAAAGATCAATTAAACCAGAAAAAAGGAAAAGCTTCATATTGCAGTAAAGCTATTAAATATTTTATTAAATTGCTATTACACTTACAATGTAGGAGAAGTAACAAGTGGTGTGCACTTGTTACTTTTGAGCACAGCCATGGGACTCGCTGGTGCACCAGTGCGTGATGACGTCACAGATCTAGTTCCGCTGACGCATTTCCCCATACTTTGGTGTCTTCTGGGAAAGGAGACTGATCAGGGATATTGGTTATACTAACCTGAGCCCAATCTCTATCCAACGCTTTGCATGAGAGCAGCGGCTCTCCCAAGTTTCTCCCTATGGGGGCACTTGACAACGCCGGGGGAGGGTCCCCAGAAGAGGAGCATCGAGGCTGCACTGTGCAAAACCACACAGAGCAGGCAAGTATGACATTTAAAAAAAAGAAATAACATTTAAACCTTTTACAATCACTTTAAGTGGTGAAGTCCATATTAGAGTGAGGGCCCTGAAGCATGCACCTTTTAAAAGTAAGCCAACTGGGGTTATACCCTGACTATATTTTATATAAAGAAATGATCTCATGTATTTCGATTGTTGGGAGTTAACAGGTCTGCATATTAACATGCGACATCTTCAAATCTATAAATCTTAAAGGAGACCTGTTTGCCAGTATACACCAGTAAGACGATTAGCTTCTAGGTTGGTGGCTACATTTTTGCGCTTATGAACACCATTTATTACAATGTTTTGAAAATAGTTTAACTAAAAGGAACAAACTCATCACATTTATTATTGGACTTTCTTTTTCCCCTTCAGCACTAGGTAAATACAAAGGTTGTATATTTTCCTGGAGTTTGTGTGCTTTTCCTCCCTGAAACTAAATACAACTGCCCTTTGTGTTTAAATAACTCCTATATGATCTTATCTGAGGGTGGGGACAAATGCAAAAGGTGTGTTGTATATGTGGCTACTGTTGGCACATAAAATTGACCTCTGCTTTTAAGGAAATTTGTCAGGGCAAAAAAAAAAAAAATGCACACATAACGTTATATGTACTTGTTGTAGCTTCCAAAAGCCTGCATTTATGACCAAGTGCGGAGGCTTTGACAGGCAGAGCATTACCTTTCCCACCTCCTGCGTATTCTTGTTGGCCAGTAGGGCAGCCTATCCTGTTGAGACAATAGGATTGTGTATAATGGGAGTTAGAGGTAAGCCCCAACACCACTTTAAAGCGTATCTATGATTAAAAATTAATAGATTTATATCCATGTTATATTTAAATTATTTCTAGTCTACTCCTATTACTCTAAAGCAGTGGTTCTTAGCTCCGGGCCACAGGACCCACTAACAAGTCAGGTTTGCAAGGTAACTGAAATAATACATCACAGGTGATATCACTTGTTGCTTAGTGATTGCAGTATTCTAGTCTGCATCTCCCAAAGGTAATGCTTAAAATCTGGCCTGTTAGTGGGTCCTGAGGACAGGAGTTGAGAACCACTGTTCTAAAGGATCTTTAACCACTTGACCACTGGGCACTTAAACCCCCTTAACAACCAGACCAATTTTTAGCTTTCAGCGCTCTCACATTTTGAATGACAATTACTCAGTCATGCAACACTGTACCCATATGAAATTTGCGTCCTTTTTTTCACACAAATAGAGCTTTCTTTTGGCGGTATTTATTCTCTGCTGGGTTTTTTATTTTTTGCGCCATTAAAAAAAGACCGAAAATTTTGTAAAAAAAAATAAAATTTTCTTTGTTTCTGTTATAAAATTTAGCAAATTAGTAATATTTCTTCATAAATTTTGGCCAAAATTTACACTGCTACATATCTTTGATAAAAAACAAACAAATTTGTGTATATTATTTGATCCTTGTGTAAGTTATAGAGTCTACAAGCTATGGTGGCAATCACTAAAAATTGATCACACCTGATATATTGAAGGCCTATCTCATTTCTTGAGACACTAACAAGCCAGGAAAGTACAAATGACCCCTTTTTTGCAAAGTAGACATTTCAAGGTATTTAGTAAGAGGCATGGTTAGTTTTTTTAAGTTTTCATTTTTTTCCCACAATTCTTTGCAAAACTACATTTTTTTTTTTTTTTTTTTTTTTATTTCTATTTCACAAAATTGTCATATTTCCAGGTTATTTCTCTCACATGGCATGTGCATACCACAAGTTGCACCCTAAAATACATTCCGTTACTCCTGAGTATGGCGATACCTCATGTGTGAGACTTTTACACAGCCTGGCCACATACAGAGGCCTAACATTGAAGTAGCACTGTCAGGCATTTTAGAAGCATAAATTACACATCTAATTTCTCAGCCACCTATTACACTTATGAAGGCACTGGAGCACCAGGACAATGGAATTACCCACAAAATGACCCCATTTTGGAAAGCTAACACCCCAACGTATAATCTATGAGGCATAATGAGTATTTTGAACGGTTCATTTTTTTCCAGAAGTTTTTGAAAAATGTGGGAAAAAAATGAAACCCTTTTTTTTTTTTTTTTTTTTTTTTTTTACACAAAGTTGTCCATTTCTAAGCTATTTCAAACACACAGCATGTACATAGCAAAAATGACACCCCAAAATACATTCTGCTACTCCTCGAGTATGGCGATACCACATGTGTGAGACTTACAAAGCCTGACCACATACAGAGGCACGATATACAAGGAGCACCATCCATACATTACATACATTACGCATCTAATTTCCTGACAACCTATCACATCTTTTTGAAGGCCCTTCATATTTCTAACACATAGCATGTACATCCCAAGAACTACACCCCAATATACATTCTGCTGAGCAAAAGGGTAAAGAAAAGATTACCTGTGATCTTAGTAGTGGAGTTGACCACAGGAGGAGAGCACTGATCCAGGCAGCAGGCAGAGACATTGTCACCGACAGCAAACGGAATTGTCCAGGCAGCCGGCAGGAATATTATCCAGTCAGTACATGCAGGGATACTGTCCATATGCAGTCCAGGGTCAGTGCAGGTAGAGATATTGCCCACAGTGCCAAAATATTGGTCCTGGTAGTAGGCCGAAACATAGTCCATAGTAAAGTTAGAAAGTCAGGAAAGAATGGGGACCAGGGTAGAGGCTTCTCTGGTAGATCCAGGCAGCAGGCGGGGACGTGGTCAGCGACAGCAAACTGAATTGTCCATGCAGCAGGACAGAATATTGTCCATAGTCAGCACAGGCAGGGTCCATATACAGTCCAGGTAGAGGTAATGTCAGCAGTGCCAAAATATTGGTTCTGGTAGTAGGCAGAAACATGGTCCATAATACAGGTAGCAGGCCAGGAAAGAATGGGGACAGGGGTAGAGGCTTCTCCCACCCAAAGCTCTATGAAGCCTCCGAGTCTCCAGACCCTAATCTGGGAATGAGAAAACAAAAACAGTTTTCTTCATCCAGAAAAACAAATTCTGGAGCCCTTCACATATGTGAGACCCCTGTGTTATGAATCCCACTACTCCAGGGTAAAAGATCAGTCCAAGAGGCAGGCAAAAAACGTGGTCAAACAGTCCAGGGTCAGTTCCAGAGCAGGCAGAGGTAGGTACAGTTCAGCGTTAGGCAGAAGCGTGGTCGTATAACAGGCCAGGGTCAGTTCCAGAGCAGGCAGTGATAGGTACAGTTCTTCATTAGGCAGAAGCGTGATTGTATAACAGGCCAGGGGCAGTTCCAGAGCAGGCAGTGGTAGGTACAGTTTTTCATTAGGCAGAAGCGTGGTCGTATAACAGGCCAGGGTCAGTTCCAGAGCAGGCAGTGATAGGTACAGTTCTTCATTAGGCAGAAGCGTGATTGTATAACAGGCCAGGGTCAGTTCCGGAGCAGGCAGAGGTATTTTTAGCGTGAGGCAGAAGCGTGGTCCTATAAAAGGCCAGGGTCAGTTCCGGGGAAAGCAGCAGTATGCACAGTGCAGTGCCATAAGGGGTGTGCAAGTAAATGGCAATTACGTTTACCATACTTCACTAATAATTTAGAGAAGTATGGTAACGGCGGAAACAATTACCTATACAGAGGCCCGGTTGGGAAGGGTATTGGGGACAAAAATATGTGGTGTCTTTTCGAAATCCTGCTTTGGTGCACGCACGGCATCTCTTTTGACGTCTATGGCCTGATTCAGTGAGGGGGATTTTCTCAGGAAAGTGTCGTTCATGGAGCCTGCTTACTACATCAGATCTAATACTTTCTGGTGGGCCTTCAGGGTACACTAGGGCAGTGATGACTACTTCTTGGTAGTAAATATAGGGTACGGAGTTTTCTGTAAATATTTGGTAAATTATGAAAGAGTTGTACATAGCCAATGTGAAAAGATGAATAGATACTTTTTTGTACCAATGCCTGGATTTTCTGGTGGGTAGGTATGGTTCGATATATCTGATCATTGAAGTCCACTCCCCCCATGAACAAATTATAATCGTGGACGCAAGCAGGTTTCTGGATTGGGCCATCTCTTCTGGGGATATCCACGTATGTGTCGGCATGAATTGTTGACAGCATATGTACATTTCGTCTGTCCCTCCACTTCACAGCCAACAGCTCCTCGTTCCGCAAAGACGCCGCCTCCCCTTTTCTTAGCCTTTCATTGGCGAGCCTTTGCGGGAAACCTTTTCTGTTGGTTCTGACCGTACCACATGCTGGAGTCTTCATTCTGTAAAGATTACGGAAGAGGGGCAAGCTGGTGTAGAAGTTATCCACGTAAAGATGGTAACCCTTCCCAAGGAGTGGATAAATGAGCTCCCAGACAACTTTTCCGCTCGTTTCCAATGTAATCTGGGCATTCACGGGGATGTAGCTGGGAGTCCTTCCCTTCATAAACCAAGAAGGCATAAATGTAGCCCGTGACTGTCGCAAAGCTTGTACAGCTTAACCCCATATCTCGCCCTTTTACTGGGTATAAACTGTTTAAAGGACAGCCTGCCTTAGAATTCAATAAGGGACTCATCAATACAGATGTTTTGCTCGGGGGTATATAGCTGGGAAAATTTTTCTGAAAAATAGTTTAGAAGGGGGCGAATTTTGAATAGTTTGTCAAGATGGGTCGTTTCTGGGAGGGCACTGAGCGTTGTCATTGAAGTGGAGGAACCGGAGAATCATTGGGTATCTGGACCTTGGCATAGTGTGGGAAAAAATTGGCATGTGGTGGATTGGTTTGGTGGACCAATAGCTGTATAAATTGTTTTTTTTTGAGTCCCATGTTAAAGGTCAGGCCTAAAAAAAAATGTAAATTCCTCCACAGTAACAGCTCTCCATTCAAGGGGACGGGCGTTACTTGAATTTGGGTTGCTTTCAATATACTGCTGGGCATAAAGGTTGCACTGGTCCACAATAGAAGAAAGTCCTCTGTAAAAAGTAAATATAAAAAATCATTTGGGGCAAAATTATCAGTGTTCACCTGGACCCCTGGCTGGGCAGTGAAAGGGGGGATGTTTGATGCTCCGGAATTGGATGGAAGCCACAGGGTGTTCTGAAGGGCAAAGGGAAGGCTGGCATGGGCCCTTTGGGACTGGGATGACACCCTACTAGTGCTTGGCAGTCGTCTCGTGGTTGCACGGCTCTGGAGGTAGATGGCACGGCTCTGGAGGTGGATGGCACTGCTGTGCTTGTAGTAGCCTCCTCACCAGAACGCCTTCTTTTTGTGGGCACACTTTCCTCTTCATCTGTGGATTCGGTAGAAGACCCACTACTTGGAAAGGGATCATATTCAAAAAAAGAATCGGACCCAGATTCAGACTCAGCCTCAGAGAGCTCCTCGTCGCTCAGGCTAAGGATACAGTATGCCTCCTCTGTGGTGAACTTTTTTTTGCCATACTGGTGGCTGTGTTGGATAGGGGCACTAAAATTGATCTGGATGCACTGCTGGGTGCTGATGAGGGTGCACTGCTGGGTGCTGATGAGGGTACACTGATGTGCACTGATGAGGGTGCACTGATGTGCACTGATGAGGGTGCAGTAATGTGCACTGATGAGGTTGCACTAATGCACTGTTGAGCACGCACTGCTGGGCACAGGTGGCACTGCTGGGCACAGGTGTAAAGTGATGATCACTATTGGCACTGATCACTGTATTGGCACTGATGGGCACAGGTGGCACTGATGGGCACAGGTGGCACTGATGGGCACAGGTGGCACTGATGGGCACCGATGAGCACTGTAGTGGCACCGATGGGCACAGGCAGGCACCAATGGACACAGGCGGGCACAGATGGCACTGATGGGCACAGGTGGCACTGATGGGCACAGGTGGCACTGATGGGCACAGGTGGCACTGATGGGCACAGGTGGCACTGATGGGCACAGGTGGCACAGGTGGCACTGGTGGGCACAGGTGGCACTGGTGGGCACAGGTGGCACTGGTGGGCACAGGTGGCACTGATGGGCACAGGTGGCACTGATGGGCACAGGTGGCACTGATGGGCACAGGTGGCACTGATGGGCACAGGTGGCACTGATGGGCACAGGTGGCACTGATGGGCACATCTGTGGTACTGTAGGGCACTGATGTGGCTCTGTAGTGGCACAGGTGGCACTGATGTGGCTCTGTAGCAGCACAGGTGGCACAGATTCCCAAAAACCTCAACAAATGTGGCACTATTGGGCACTTCTGGGCACACAAAATATGTATCTCTACTCACAATTGGGTTCAATCTCCCTCTCTCTCTCCTCACACGCTGCAGCGGTGTGAGGAGAGGAGGGAGATGAACCTTTGCTGAACATCCTGTGTTTACATTGTGGTCGCTCCATCATTTGATGGAGCGATCACATGGTAAACGGCCGCCGCCATTGGCTGTTTACCGCGATCCGTGTCCCCCGGCGAGCATGGATAGTCTCGCGTGCTCGCCTCACCGGGCGCGCAGGACCCGTGATTCTGGGAGGACGTCAATGTACATCCTCCCAGAATTAAGCAACCGCCCTGCCGCCGTCAATCGGCTATGGGCCGGTTGCTAAGCGGTTAAGTTTGTGAAGATCCCCACACGTTTACTAATTGGGATTCTGTGACATGTAGTCACTATTTAACCACTTAAGGACCGGAAGGATTTCCAGCTTTCGGACCGGAGCCCTTTTTGCGATTCGGCGCTGCGTCGCTTTAACTGACAATTGCGCGGTCGTGCGACGTTGTGTATCGGCTAACTGCCGCCGTCCCGCCAACGAATTAAGACCCTCCTACATGTAACTGCAGGAGGGTCTTAGTGCCCAGGACGCGCGGGCCACTCCGCTCGTGCGCTCTGATAGGTACGAGCGGCCCCCTGTGCCTAGCGCCATTTGTCGGTTACCGCCGCCGGCAAATGGTACACTAGCGAGGTAGTTTACTACCTCGCTGGTGTTACATTTGTGTCCTACAAGTCGTTTCCAAGTAGAGGGAGGAGAGGAGTGTGGCGACGTCGCACACTCCTCTCTCTCTCCCTCTAACTTGGGTTAACACTCATCTCTATGTATAAAACACACGGGTCTTCACGGGTTATCACGGTGT
>BLSH010092307.1:61376-80981 GCA_018402905.1 Glandirana rugosa
TGGTTACTTCATTTTTTTTTTTCGGTTTTTTGCGGCTGCTGCTTTTTGCGGTGATTTGCGACGAATGTTTTGTGACGTTTATCTTGCAAAACACTCGTCGCAGAGGACGGGCTGCGACTTTGTCGGGATATCGCAGGTCACACGTACCTCGGAATCACAACATTATAACTATAAATTGGTGAACGGCTGGCGGCTAGCCTCTAACTGCCGCCGTTTCACCGAGACATTGCGTTCCCTTCCCCCTCACACAGAGCGGAGGTCCGTGTTTACATGCACGGACCTTCGCTCATTCGCTCCGGGGGGGGCATCGCGGGTGGCCGGCGGCAATCGAAGCCGCCGCACCCGCTCCCTGGCCCCCCCCGAACACAGTGAGCGCGCGCGCGCGCCTCCGGCGGCGCGCGCTCACAGTATGTCTGTAATGCAGCCGCCGTAATATTACGGCGGTTTGCGTTACAGAGCCACTTTGCCGCCGTCAATCTCCGATCGGCGGTCGGCAAGTGGTTAAATATCAATATTACAACACTAAGGCTCCATGCACACTGGACGCTATAGGGCTGTTTCAGCGTCGGGCAGGAGACGCTGCTCACAAAACGTTCTATTTGCAGTGTTTTGTAAGCAGCGTTTAGTGGCGTTTTTCGTCGTCGGCGTTTTTTGGCTTTTTTTTTTTACTTCATTGGTTTCCATTGAGGACTGCAAAAAAACGCCAGATGCCGAAAAAAGCCTGCGTTTTTGGGCGTTTGTTCCTTCATTGACTTCCATTGACTGCAAAAAACGCCAGACGCCGATATACCGGCGTCTGGCGTTTTTTGTGGTCAGGAGAACGACTTTTGAACGCCAATTCAGGGCGTTCAGATAACCGGCCAAAAACGCCACTGCTGATAAAAGACAATAAACGACCATGTGTGTATGAACACATAGGATAAAATAAAGTGGCGTTTTTGGGCTGTTAAAAATGCCAAAACGACCAAAAACGTCAGTTTTTGAGATAGTGTGCATGGAGCCTTACAGTCCAAAATATATGTCTATGATCAGTGACAAACTGAGAAAATACATGAAAAAAGTTGTCATTAAAAAAAATAAAGTGCTGAAGTGCCTCAAGTAAACATGTCGTGCAGTATGCCACACTCCCTTCTCATATCCCCACTCACCAGGGAAAGTGGACCCTCAGCTTTTCAGTCTGAGGGTCAAACGCATGTATCTGGTGTTGGGAATACCAGGCCTCTTTGGTGTCCTTATTGAGGTCTCCAAAATGCTACTCTTTAGGGCAGCTGAAATATCCACCAGGCTCCATAAAAGAAATAGGTACTCATAGTAAAGTACAGTAAGAAAGAGGTGTATTTGCACAATAAATAAATTCCACTTGCAGAATCTCTGAATAGAACAATCATTGGAACATTAACGAGGCTCTTCCGGGTTCGCTGCGAATTGGCGTGCGTTCCACAAAGGTGACGTCTTTGCACAGAAATGACATCAACTCGTTTCGCCCCTCCCACAGGGTGTCAAGGACATTCTTGATGTCAATTGATGTCCTTGCTGAATGGCTCAATATTCAGCCATGAGTATTATTGAGACTGCTACAGGTATATGTAAGGACTTCTGAGCTGGCCATAGATGACTTGAATTACAACTGATACCTGGTGAACATCCCACATTTGAGCCATTGATGGCCCTGCAAGTACCACCCAGCTCGACCAGTCAACTCAGCCAGGTGGGAAATTATCTGACAAACAGCAATTTGCATCCTCCTATCAGATGCAGTCACTGTTTAGCATAGCACACCATTGTATTTAGGAAGCTGCCTGTGCTGCAGTTAACTTACCCACATTGTTAAAGCGTGTATGGAGGAATATATTGCTTTCATCTCATCAACATGTGACTACCTCTTAAGTGAAATGCAGCCTGAAAAAGTTTTCATTTTTTGTTTTTCCTCAGCAGTTAGCACTCTGTAAACGAATTGTCTGCGGAAATGTCCTGACTTCTTTTTTTCTTTACTCTGCAGCTTATGTCAAGGCCTGGAGTGGATGACTTGCCTAACAGGAGTGAGATAACTACTTACCAGCATTTGGAAGCAGGACACTATTTATTCTACGGACAATTATTTTCCTACACTACATCATCACCATACTTTATTTATACAAAGGCCTATTTGTCTGAGCCACACTTGAATCAAGTGATGCTAAAACAGGAGAGTATCTGAAAACAGTTTTGGAGACACCACAGACGACCTCACTAAAGAACAATTTTCATATCGTATCAGTCCGTTTTGTACATGCCGAGCATTAGGTTATGCTGCTGTTGTCAAAGGCAAATGGCCTTTTATGGTTCTTTCAATTGTGAAAGCACGATTTCTAATAGGAACGCTCCAGGATAACCAAATGGGGTTCATAAGGGGAATATCTGGACTAACTAACCTATATACCTCCAGTCAGCTGTTTTTGACAAGCCCTACAGAATGGATTCCTTGATGCAGGTCATGCAGCAGGTTTGGTCACTGCCGTGGCTGTGTATGGAGAAATCTCATGTGCCTACTAAGTGGATATTGTAGCAGGTGCTGAAGGGGGGGGGGTTATAAGGGGCTTGGCCTGGTGGTGTTAAAAATCAAATTGCTGGTCTGGAGCCTAAATTCTTTTCTTAATTTTTGTCGCACTAAATGGGTCTTTTTTTTTTTCATGGGTGGACACTGGTTGGTTAGACTCATTCACTGGCAATGTGCACTTCTTTAGACAGCAGCAAACTGCTGCTGACTCTACTACTTAAACCATTGTCCAACACCAAGTAAATTAATTGGGGCCTCACAATTGATAAATTCTAGACAAGAAAGAGACATATATATATATATATTTTTTTTTTTTTGAGGATTTTTTGCAGCAAAAACATGACTAAGCAAGCTAGGGCTCTTTCACACTGGTGGACTCCACCAGCTCAGCAGGGAGGAGGATGACCGGTCTGCATCTGCTCTGCTTATGCAGAGCGGACTTGGACCCATCCACTACGGGCAGTCAGATGTAAATGGACCGCCTGTCATTTTACATTCAACTGTCATTCGATCTGCCAGACAAATGGGTAACAAATCCTTCATCCGTCTGTTTTTATCTGATTTGATGTTGGTGGGTGTCATGTTTGTTCACATTTACTGCTTCATAGAGGGCAATTGATCTGATCTGGTCTGCCTAAGAACCGGCAGGTGGACCTGATCAGTCCGCCTATGTGAAAGGAGCTGTAGTTGAGAGTATATCAGAATATCCTTGCTGCTGATTTTCTGAGGTGTAGCAGAAGCCAGGTACCAGTAACCCACCAGCATCCATAACACATTGTAAAATAAATCCAGTTTAGGTGGATGTAGCTTGTAACAAAGCAGAAAACCCATATTGTCCTTGGACGCAGCCCTTTTCTGACTCTTGGTCCCAGTATCAGTTCTGGGGCAGTGACTACATGTATCTTTTTTCCCATGCAATCATGGTGGTTGGAGAATTAATGTTCCATCTGATTCTTCTTGTCATGTTACAGGTTCATTTGATGGGGAAGTAGGCAGCTTTTGTGGCTTCCCAGCTGGTACAGGGTCAATGGCCACGTGGGAAGTCACAGGGCCGCGGTGTGTGAAAGTCCTGCTGTTCCTAAAGGGATCAGAGAGAGAGGTGTATGTGTGCTGCCATTGCAGATGGCCTGAAGATGCCTGGTTGATTTAGACTTACTTGATCTTCTTATGTCGGCTCAGTGTTGAAACAAGAGTGATGGCTAGAACTCCCACTATGCATGCTTGTGGAGTCTCTTAAGATACAGGATCAGTAAGACTGCCAGGAAAGGAACATTTGCTCAGTGGAGAGTCCTTTAGCTTGTGAAATATTTATCATTTCAGTGAACCCACAACATAATCATGGCAGAAGTCTGGAAGCGACACCTAGTTTTACCTGCTGTATTTGTATTTCTAAAGCTTGTTACATAAGGGATTTTATTTCAACTAGTGTTGCTTATCAGACTATTTCACAGCTTGTTAATTCAGTTTCTGAAGGTGCAATTAAGTCTTAGACTATGCCCTAAACATCGCTTTCCTGATTCTAGAAAGTAGACACCAATATTTCACTGTGGATTGTAACAACCTTTCAAACTATATACTACTTTCTTTTTTTTTTTTAACATCTTTTATGACAGTTTACTGGTGTGCTTTTTTTAAAGGGGCAAATAGGTCATTTTTTTAAAAAAAATTGTGCCGCCTTTTATCAGCTTGTTTTGTTGAAGAGGTTTTATGTAGCTTAGAAACTTTGATGCTTGATTCTGGCATTTTCACTTAAGAAGCCGCTAGACTTGATGAGCTCAAGTGATTTTTCCTCTTCTTTTTTTTTTTATTGTGTAGGAGACTGTAACTACTGTACTTTTTCGCTGGGAGTGTACTGGAACTGTTTGGTAAATCAATGGTGTGGGAATGTTGACAAGATTTTTAAAAATCAGTATGATGACCACATATTTCATTGGGTCACGTTTTAGAGCTTTTTAGAAATATGGGGAGAAAGCTTGTGGTGAAATGTCACATTCAGTCCTTTTGGCCATGTTACCAATAAGTGGTCACAAGTTTAAAAAATGAGATGGCATTTATATCACCGTACATTATTTTCGTAATCAAATTAGGTCAAGTCTTCAATTTACTAAATTTATTTTTCACGTGGATCGACTGATCTATTTTCAGTATTTTGTATGTAAAAGTCCATTTGCAAATCTAGCCAATTAGGCTTTTGTTTTTTTGTTTTTCAAAGTCACTGCTACCTGGAGAACAATAAAATTCTAGAAAAAGGTGCCCTCAGAAGGAGAGTATTTTTATACTGCTCTCCACCTGGAGCAGAGTCCTCACTTTGCTCTCTGGATGAGCTATGGAAGTGATGGCAAACCTTGGCACCCCAGATGTTTTGGAACTACAGTTCCCATGATGCTCCACTACACTGCATAGTGCATGAGCATCATGGGAAATGTAGTTCCAAAACATCTGGGGTGCCAAGGTTCGCCATCACTATGGCCTCAAGAAGAATCTTCACATATGCCTATTCCCCTGATGAGCTCTATAGATTCTTCCACCCGCCATGTGTGTCTGCTGTATCCAGTAGTGGAGAAGAGCAAGTGGGAGGAAACCGAGTGCATTGAGGGGAGAGGGGAAAGACTGCTTTTTGATTTGCCCGCCACCGCACCCGTGGGCTCCTTAGACAATGTAAACGGTATTGATAGCATAATGTTAGGGTGGACACTAACATTTCAAAGGAGAAGGAAGTCTTAGGCCCCGTTCACACCTGAGCAATTTTCTGTTTGAAGCTTGTAGTTCTAAAACACTCAACAAGCCAAATCCCATTAATTTCAATGGACCCTGTTCACATATGAGTGTTTTGTTGCCTGAAGCCAAACGCTTGTCAATCAAAAAGGTTTAGTTTTTCACATTACAAGTGTTTTGGCCCCATAGACTTCAATAGAAATGCCTGACTTGAGCTGTTTACAAGCATTTTGTCGCTCATTTTCTGCTCAAACAGCAGCTCTCCACCCCTAACTCACTCTCCTCCCCCTAGTGCTTTCTATTGGTTATACAAACTGCCTGAAGCTATAAAATACTTGTAATATGCTTTTAAAAGAGCTTG
Source organism: Glandirana rugosa (assembly GCA_018402905.1). Taxonomy (NCBI): domain Eukaryota; kingdom Metazoa; phylum Chordata; class Amphibia; order Anura; family Ranidae; genus Glandirana; species Glandirana rugosa. The sequence goes on from BLSH010092307.1 coordinate 66,989, forward strand.
TAAAAATCGATTTAATATAGCCTGAAAAACGCCAGTAAATTGCTATGTTCAGGTGTGAATGTAGCCTTTCTAAAAGAACTTGAAAGAAATTAATTGGATATTGTTAAATAACAGAGCTGTAAAGCAGGTCAGTGTAAAAAAAAAGTGTACATTGAATCTATAAAACTTGAAATTCATTTAATGACGATCAAGAGGATTATTAAAGCTAGACATACATGGATCGAAATGCGGTCCATGTATGGGCAGGCTGATTGTACCCAAGTCGATCTATTGACTTGGGTACAACCAGCTTGTCATACTTTTTATGTGCAATTATTGCCGGTGGCTACAGTCGCTATTTGTAATAATTGTGTTCTGCCGGCCGGGAAACCCCCCCATGCCAACAGAACACAATAGCACAGCAGCAGGCATTCATTGTTGATGGGGAAATCAAGCCATTTCCTTTCTTTCCACCCATGGTGGAAGAAAAGTAAACCTAGTCACCTGTGGGCTGCTTAAAGGACCGAAAATTTAGCTGAGGTGGAAACTGCTAGAAAGCAGTAACATGGAAGATGCAGATAAATACAATCAAATTGTCCCCGGCCCTTTGCAGGCCCTTTGTAGCAATTGTACTAGGGACTAAATGATTTGTGAACAATGCTTACATAGAACTATAGCCCAAACCCCTTCTGTCTGCTTCAAATAGTTAGGGTTAAAACGACTATTGGGCTTTTTATTGCAGTATCTTCCCATTGGAGATTTTTACTTTCTGCTCCAATAATACAGGAAGTGAGGGTTTATCTTTCGAATGAGGGGGCTCATGCAATATAAAACCTGTCAGATGTCCTAACCTGCCCCTACTCCATCCAAAACTATGGCTTTTGATGGAGATGTACTTTGTATAGTTTAATGCCTAAATATGACTTGGTATATACACTTTATTAAATTGAGACACCTGCCTTTAGACACACATGAACTTTAATGGCATCCCAGTCTTAGTCCATAGGGTTCAATATTGAGTTGGCCCACCCTTTGCAGCTATAATAGCTTCAGCTATTCTGGGAAGGCTGTCCACAAGGTTTAGGAGTGTGTCTATGGGAATGTTTGACCATTCTTTCAGAGCAAATTGAGGACTGTCCGTGATACTTTTTTTATTTAAACTAATGTACAATTTTTCAGGACAAGCTTTCGGGGTATGTCCACTTCTTCAAGGTCCAAGAGTACTGCTTGGACCTTGGAGAAGGGGACATACCCCGAAAGCTTGTCCTGAAAAATTGTATGTTCGTGCAAATAAAAAAAGTACTCCATTTTCTCTGGCACAATTGCACTAATACGGCTACAATCACCTCAACCATTCTTTCAGAAGCGCATTTATGAGGTCAGGCACTGATGTTGAATGGGAAGGCCTGGCTCGCAATCTCTGCTATAATGCATCCTAAAGGTGTTCTATCAGTTTAAGGTCAGGACTCTGTGCAGGCCAGTCAAGTTTCTCTGCCCCAAACTCACTCATTGGTGCGCAGTCATGTTGGAACAGGAAGGGGCTATCCCCAAACTGTTCCCACAAAGTGGGGAGCATTAAATTGTCCAAAATGTCTTGGTTTGCTGACGTCTTAAGAGTTCCCTTCACAAGCCCAACCCCACACCGAAATCCCCCCTCCACCAAATGATTTGGAGGGGTGGCCTAATTCTTTTGGCACTATAGTGTGGTTGAGCGAGTTTGGGGTGGAGGAATTTGACCGGCCTGCACAGAGTCCTGACCTCAACCCGATAGAACACTTTTAGGATGAATTAGAGCGGAGACTGTGAGCCAGGCCTTCTCTTCCACATCAGTGCCTGACCTCACCAATGCACTTCTAGAAGAATGGTCAAACATTCCCATAGACACTCCTAAACCATGTGGACAGCCTTTACAGAAGAGTTGAAGCTGTTATAGCTGCAAAGGGTGGGCCAACAAAATATTGAACCCTACGGAATAAAGCCTTGTACACACGGGTGCAACGGTTGTACAACCGAGCGTTCAACTTTGGACTAAGTCGGATGTTGGCTGTTGTGTCTCGCATACTGACATGCACTAAGCGATCGTACAACCAAGCCTAACGTCGTGAGGTGTTACGAGCGTATAACAAGGAGGTTCAGGTGAATGAGATTTGTGAATTAGAAACGTAGGTTTCCCTGAACGGACACTTCTGGGTGTTCCTGACTTCTGCGCATGCGTGTTTTGCATGTACAACTTTGTTGGACCAACTTCTTTGTACACACGGTACAACAGTCGTATGACCGCTTGTTATACAACCAAAGTTTTCTAGTCTGCTCATCCAACTTCAGTTGTACAACGGCTGTAATCGTGCTTATTAACGGTCAGATGATCGTACAACAAGCTGGTTGTACCGTGTGTATGAGCCTTTAGACTAGGATGCCATTAAGGTTCATGTGTGTGTAAAGGCAGGTGTCACAATACTTTTGGCAATATAGTGTATCTTGATTTGTGAAAATTTTGGTAAGAAGTCATAGGTTAAACAGTGTATAGATTCTGATGGATTAACACCTCAAAAGCACCATCTTGCATCTAAAATCCAATGTGGTCACTTGGGTCCGAATGCCTAGATAGTTTGTTTATTATGGCTTTGACTCCAACTTCTGTATGAAATGCTAATTTTACTAGCCGTTTCACAGAACTCCTGTTATCGACCACTTTTGACAGGAATGTTGCTGTTTCCTAATGTTTGAATTGTAATAAAACGCATTGCAGCCTTGATAAAAGTAAATGATCGCGATAAAGGCCATCAAAAAAAGGACAGTGTAAAAAAATAAATAAATAAATTGAAATTTCTTTTTTAAAGCAAGGCAAAACATTTATAAATAAAAAAAAAAAATAGAGACTTCAGGGGGTGTCATCAAGAGGCAAGGAAAAAGGGCACAGATCTTGGTGAAAAGCTGTGCAGGGGCAAGTCTGACCACTGGAGGACAGGCAGGTTCTGCTCCCAGCACAGCCAAAAAACCGACCAAACTAAAAATAGGATCTCTCATACCTAGTGTGGTCAGTTTTGAAAGATTTCACATAAAGGAAGCAATACAACGAGACCAGGATATTTTTTAACAAAAGTAGCTGTTGCAGCAGGCACATATCAGGAATATGGAATGTTGGGTAACATACACTACGTTTTTACTTCTGTATTAGAGCATTCATTTCAAGTTATTGTTGGCACTTTAAAAAAGTTCTACTTTTCACTTTGTGACCCCAATTTTTCCAGTGAAGCTATACAAGACTCACGTAACCAAAGTGGTACCAGCACCCTTCACACAAGTTTACCCAACAATGGTTTCCTGTCCCTGACATATATGGATGTTCCCGCACCCAGCCCAAGGTTCCATAAAAACTTTAAACCAAGGCATACAGCTGAAAGCCTGCATCCGCTAACAAGTTTCATCCCTAAAAAAGGTTCTTAATCATAGTTGACTCCAGGGGTAAGATTTTAGCACAATATATTTTGTGCCCCATACAAGGCCATAACGAATGTGATGTTCTATCTAATGGATTATGCATCCAGGATTTGGTTTACCTTTCAATGACCATGACAGTTGGTGTAACTGTAAATTTTACTGTGAATATCTCCCCACTGGAGTCATTGGGGAGCTAGAAGAAGCAAACCTGTAACTAAGCTCAGCGCAACTGTGTGCAAATGAAATGTTAGTTTTCAGATGGTACTGTCCTTTTAAATTCAGCTTTGTTATCCTTTGTGATGCTGCAACATCTTACATTATATTTCTTCAATTTTGTTTGATTTGTTAAACGCTGAAAAATTAAACCAAATAGTCAACTCTTCTTTCTCCATACGTTTACTTTTGTTTGATATGTATTATATGATGAAAGGTGCCTCTGTTGCCCCCATTCTATTCTACCGAGCTGGGCAAGTATGCTAGTTCTATTCATTTTAAAAATGAGGAAATGACCATTACGTATTGCGCCTTATGTCAACTTATGACAGTTTAAGCTAAAATGTTTTTTGAACCCATTTTTAAGTTACAAATAAATATTTAATGCTGTTTATCAAACATATTTATGAATCTTTATTATAGTTTACACTCACTGTCTTTGGTAAAAGGTTAAAAAAAAAAAATGGGGTTGCTTATAGGGCCAGTTCACATCACATGCAGTCCAATGCGTTTTTTTTTCTGCATCAAAAACGCATGGAAAGTAGGTTATATGGCTTTCAATGGCTTAGTTCACACCAGTGCAGTCAGTTCCAGTGCATTCCAGCTCCAGAAAAAAAAAGTAGAACATGCTGCATTTTTTATGCACCTACATGCACCAAAAACGCACTGGAACTCACATGTCCTAAGAAAAAGGGGAAAAAACTGCACTGGACTGTATCAAAAACGCATCAAGAACGCACCGGAAATGCGTCAAAAACGTGCATGCAGAAAAGCATCCGGAACGTATCCGTACTGTGTTTCTATGGTGTGAACTGGCCCATAGAAGGTATAGTGGAAGAAAGTAAAAAGGCTTGGCTTTTTTTTGTCAAACTGAATAGTCGACCCTAATGCAGTGCAGTGCATGTTGATGTGCACAACAATGCATGTTACCATAGAGCAGTGCTCTCCAAACTGCGGCCCTTTGCTTGCGTTTATCTGGCCCTTGGGGCAATATTTCACCCATTGACACCAACAATGGGGCATAATTCCCCCCCCCACTGACAACAATGGGGCATAGTTCCCCCCACTGACACCAACAATGGGGCATAATTCCCCCCCACTGACACCAACAATGGGGCATAGTCCCCCCCCCCCCCACTGACACCAACAATGGGGCATAGTTCCCCCCCACTGACACCAACAATGGGGCATAGTTCCCCTCACTGACACCAACAATGGGGCATAATTCCCCCTACTTAATGGGGCATTGCGGGAGGGTGTGTGTGTGTGTATATATGTGTATATATATATATATATATATATTATGATCTCTCGCATCCACTGCTGGTGCACACCCTTTTAGGGATCGGGGTATGTACCATATGATCGCTGTAACCCATCACACTTCTAAACAAAGCCTGCATCTGAGTGCTTACTACAGTCCGAATGCTGCAGCCACATACCAGTAGACTAGGCTTGCTTGGTGTAAAGGAGCGGGGACTGCTACACTAAGTTCTATTTCCTGACCACTCGTACAGAGGTGACATTACAGTACATTGTTTTTGTTGATACACAAGATACAATGTCTAGTACATAAACCTGGATTGGGATCTGGAGTCCGGAGGCTTCGAAGTGCTTTGGGTTTGAAGAAGCCTCTACTTTATCCAATCTTATCTGAGTAAGGCCCTAAGCCTGAGGTTTCTGCCTGGACCAATACATTGACCACACCTCTGCCTTTTCTGACTGACCTTTTTTATGGATTGTTCCTGCCTTCTGCCTGGACCACTGCTTTGTCTGTTTGCTGACCATGTCTCTGCCTGGCACCAGTACTGATGCATCTGCACGTCCCACTGGCTACTTTCCTATGAGACCCCGATGCCACCCATCCTCTGCAGACAACTGCACTACTGAAGCCACAGATACTCCTTTGGTTTACCCTTTGTTCACTGGCCAGGGAGTACAGGAGGTTAAACATAGTACTATGGGGCAGCCACATACCAGTAGGTTAGACTTGCTTGGCTTTTAGGAACGGAATGCTGTAGGTGAAGCTACACTGTGCTATGTTCACTGACCACTCATACAGCGGTGACCATTACAGTACATTGGTGCCTGTGCTGAGTGGCTGATCCACCTGTGTTCTGAATGCATCAGGACAGTTCCACTCATCCTGAAAGTTAGTGAAGATCAAATAAAACAGCAAGGCTATTTGCACACACAGAATTTATTCATATCTATACAGTGTGTATAGTAAAGAATCCCCCCCCCCCCCCCCTTTAAAATCACATTTTGTTGGGCAGCAGCCTGAAATGAAGATGCAGTTTTGGGTTTTATCCAGTTGTATTTACTAGTGCAACTTATAAAATCCAAGTAAAATATATAACGCCAAAATGTAAAAAAAAAAAAAATTCAAAAACAGGATCGCTGAGTTGGAGAAAGGATCACCCCCCTTGTGTCAGTATTTCTCCTACGTTCACTGACAGACGCAGCTCTTCATTGACAAGTGGGGTTATATGCACATCCTACCAGGAGTTGACTAGGCAAATAGAAATAAAGCAAGCTGACCCCTCCCAGGGGGCCATCCTCTCTCTCCCATATAACCCGCCTGCTCTGCATAGCATATCAGTTTTATTATGCCTTATGGGACCTGCGGTTCACCTTTTTTTGCTACCGCTTTTTTATTTTTTCTCAAGCTATCTGATGACTGCTATCAAAAAGCCGGCTGGGGCATAGAGGATATCTAGGATCCTGCATTTTCCCCAGTGCGGCCGACCAATGCAAGCTAGCTTTAGCCTTGGCGGGGCCGGCTGCATTGCGCCCATTCCGTGCGGGTGGCCAGTGGATGACCCCCACTTGCGCCCAGTGACCGGACCTTGTTCCCGTCCAGGGGCCTGTGGCCTGCAGCATCCCTCTCCGGCAGTGGGAGGAAGGTCTGCAACCGGGTGGCTACCCGCTACGACCGTCGGACTGGTGAGTGACCCCCTCTCTTCCCCCCCTAGGGGCGCGGAGGGGGGGTGGGCGATTTTAGCGATTTGAGCCGGCCGTTGGAGGGTGTTACTCTTCCATTCACTGACAGACGCAGCCTTCTTATGACACGGGGGTTATGCTCATATCACTAGGAGTAGACTAGGCAAAAATAAAACAAAAGCATAGGTTGGCCCCTCCCAGGGGGCCGTCCTCACCTTAGCATATAATCCCCCTGCTCTGCATAGCACATCAGTTTTAAATTGCCTAGTGCAAGGAGTAGACCTGGTTCCCTATGGGATCTGCGGTCTCCTGAAGATTTTTTCTGATGAAGACTGCTATCAAGAAGCCAGCTGGTGGTATAGAGGATATCTAGAATCCAAAAACTTTCCCCAGTCCGCCGACACTATGCGAGCTACCCTTAGCGGGGGCCCGCCCCATAGCGCCCTTTCCGTGCGGGCGGCCAGTGGCTAAAACCCACTAGAGCCCAGAAACTGATTTTGTTCCTGTCCAGGGGCCTGGCCAGCGGCATGCCTCTCTATGGGGAGGTAAGTCTGCTCCAGGTGGCTACCCGCTGCGCCCGCCGGATTGGTGAGTGGACCCCTCTTCCGTTCTAGGGGCGCGGAGAGTGGGCAACTGGGCAGCTTCTGTGGTAGCCGGCCGGTGGGGGTCCGTTAGTGGGGCCACACTGGGTGGTACCCCCTTTGAGGATTATCTCCCGTCTCCCCCGCAGTACCGCACCTTGCACTGACCGTTCGGAGCACTGCATTAAGCGGTTCACCGCCATTCGGTGTGGATCACCGTTCGTTCGTCCGCCGACCGTGCCATTTTTCTATCAGCTCTGCTTGTGTTAATGGCAGCATCCATTGTTTGGTAACCCATGCAGTTTTCAGCCTGTCCTCTGGCGGCCCCCAGTGGTCGGTTTTGGTATTACAGGAAGTGATAAAAACGGAAGTAGTACTTCCAGTTTCACTTGGACAACGTGCCTGGCACTCAGTGGTGCAGGCTCTTGAAGTGCAGTGGATTTTTGGGCATTGCTCATTCCGGTCACAGTGCTGAGGCATTTAAAACAGCAAGTATAGCTGGCTGTCCTTGGGTGCTGGTAGCAGTGGGTGCAATCCTCCCGGGTCTCCCTGGCTGATTGGTGTGGTAGAGGTGGTAGCCACACAGTGGGGGTGCCGGAAGGCTGGGATGTCAGAGGCCGGCAAGGCTATGGCAGGTGTACCTGCGGATCAACAATCCACCCCGGGAACCTTGGTGTCCTTGGAACAGCTGAGGGCGGTATTTGGGGAGTTCTTTCCCCGGGCCGGGGGGGCCCCAAAAAACGCCCACCCCCCTCATTCCTCAGGGGAGGATTCAGATCCAGAAAGCACCTCAGTGGTCACACCTGTGGACCTATCAGAGGGTGAACTGCCCTCAGAAGGCGAAGGTCATCAGGAGGCTCCTTTTTCGCGTGATAGCGATAGTGGCCGCTCTGATCACTGATATCCGTGACTCCATGCGGCTTGACCAAGCAGGGTAGTCGCATGAGTCCACATATATTTGTGGATCACTTAAACCCCCTAGGTCCCCTAGGGCTTACCCTTATGATCAGGTGTTTGAACAGGCGATGTTCAAGGAATGGCTGCGGCCACCAAATTCCTTTGCTTTTCCTAAAAGCTTTGCTGTTCGCTACCCCTTTGAGGATAGCTTTACTAAGAGATGGGCTTCCCCAACGGTGGACCCCCCAGTGGCCCGTCTGAATAAGGCAACGACCATTCCTTTGGAGGGGTCTCCGTCTTTTAAGGAGGCGGCCAATCGCCGCACGGAGGCAGTGTCTAAGGCACTGTTCTTGTTGGCTGGGTCAGCCATGCGGCCGGCTCTAGCGGCTGCGATGGCGGCACAATCTCTTCACGAGCACGCTGCCACACTGCACACTGGTTTTACTTGTGAGTGTGCACAGGCTGAGGTGCAGCGGGCACAACATTTGGAAGAGGATCTCTGCTACATATGCCATGCTGATTTAGTCCTTCTTCCCATATTGTCAAAAATGTCTCTATTTTTTCAATTGTTATCAGGCGAGTGCTGTGGCTCCGCCCTTGGTCAGGCGACCAGGCTTCGACGAAAGCTCTTGCAGATCTTCCCTTTCAGGGAGGGCGTCTGTTTGGCCCACAGTTGGATGAAATCATTAAGGATTTCACATGAGGGAAGAGTACTTTCCTTCCAGAGCCAAAGCGGTGAGATTTTCGCCGTAGGCGGGGCCCTGTTTCTTCAGGTCAGAAGAAGTTTTTTTGGGCACCCGGCTCAGCAGGTAAGGGCTTCAAGTCCCGGTAAGGCTTCCGCTGGGCCCAGTAAAAGGCCCTGGCAGCATAAGTCTGAAAAAGCGAAGGATAAATCGACCTCCGCATGATGGTTTGCCCCCGCCCGACTCCCGGTTGGGGGGCCGGTTGCTGGGGTTCGCAGGCAGATGGGCTGCCCGCATCACCAATCGGTGGGTACTGGAGGTGGTGTCCTTCGGGTAAAGGATAGAATTCATCTCTCTGCCCCCAGAAAGGTTCTTCCCTTCAACATTAAGACTCCCTCAGTGGCGTCGGGAGGCGCTTCTAGGCGGTGGAAAGATTTCACGGGTTTTACTCGAACCTCTTTGTGGTGCCTAAAAAGGGCAGTGTCAGGCCAGTTCTGGACCTGAAGGCATTAAACTGCTTCGTAAAGACGAACAGATTCAGGATGGAGTCCATCCGCTCGGTCGTGGCCGCCCGGCACCAAGGGGAATTCATGGCGTACCTGGATATCAGGGACGCGTATCTACACGTTCCAGTTTGTCAGTCACCAGCGTTTCATACGCTTCCCAGTGGGAGATCTGCATTACCAGTTTCTGGCACTTCCCTTCAGGCTAGCTTCATCTCCCCGAGTGTTCACCAAGGTGGTCGCCCCGATGCTGGCGCTGCTGAGACAGAGAGGTATTGCGGTAGTAGCATACCTCGACGATTTACTCCTGAGAGCAGAGTCTGCTGCGGCTCTGGAGGAGAACGTGACAATCACGGTGTCCACGTTAAAATAGTTCGCTGATCAACCTGCAGAAATTGTTGACTCCATCCTGCCGGCTGGAATACCTTGATCTGATTCTGGACATGGTGCAGGCAAGGGTGTTTTTACCACCAAACAAGCTCCTGACACTTCAGGCAGCAGTGCGAACCCGGTTATCACACCAGTGGTCCTCCTTACGGTTCTGTATGCGAGTGTTGGGGCTCATGGTGTCGACTTTCAAAGCGATACCTTACGCCCAGAATCACACTCGGCTCTTGCAGAAGGCGATTTTGTCGCAAAGGGACAAATTCCCCCCCATCCCTAGACAGACTGATCAGGTTGGATCATCAGTCCTGAGGATCCTTGATTTGGTGGATTCGGGCTCCGGCCCTAAAGTTGGGAAAATGTTTTCTCCCCCTCAATTGGTTGATATTAATGACGGATGCCAGCCTATCGGGCTGGGGAGGGGTCCTGGGTCAGTTCTCTGCCCATGGTCGTTGGTCTTTGCAGGAAGCTTGTCTTCCAATAAATGTACTGGAACTGAGAGTGATCAGACTTTGTCTGTCCCGTTGGTCAGAAAGGCTGCGAGGCCTCTCTGTCCGGGTTCAGTCGGACAATGCCACGGCTGTGACATATGTGAACCATCAGGGCGGAACAAGGAGCTCGGCAGCAGCCGCGGAGGCGGCTCTGATCCTTCGGTGGGCAGAACTTCACGTGCCAGCTCTCTCTGCAATCTACATCCCAGGCGTGGAAAACTGGCAGGAGGATTTTCTCAGCCGCCGGACTCTGGATCAGGGGGAATGGTCCCTACATCCAGAAGTGTTCCGCCAGATTTGCCTCAAGTGGGGCACGCCAGAGGTGGACCTCATGGCCTCCAGATTCAATAACTAGGTACAGACCTTTGTGTGCAGAACAAAAGATCCATTGGCGGTCGCCTCGGACGCACTGGTAGCGCCCTGGGGTCGGTATCGGCTACTGTACATCTTTCCTCCTCTAAAGCTTCTACCGCGGGTTCTGCGCAGGATAGAAGCAGAGGGAATCCCGACAATCCTGGTAGCTCCGGATTGGCCTCGGCGTCCTTGGTACGCCAATGTAGTATGGATGGTGACAGATGTTCCGTGGCGTCTTCCACTTCGGGAAGACCTACTGTCTCAGGGGCCCATCTTGCACCCTGCTTTACCCTCGCTGGCTTTGATGGCTTGGCTATTGATCCCAGGTGTTGAGGGATAGGGGTGTCTCGGACTCTATGATGCCTACTATGATTGAAGCACGTAAGGGTACCCCACGTAAAATTTATCATAGGACCTGGAAGGCCTATATTACCTGGTGTGATGCAGGGGGTTGGAACCCCCACTCTTATATAGTGTCCAGAGTACTGACTTTTTTGCAGCAAGGACTGGACAAGAACCTGCTGTTAAGTACGCTTAAGGGTCAGATTTCGACCCTGGCGGTTCTTTTTCAACGGCCCTTAGCGTCTCATTCATTGATCCGTACATTTGTACAGGGGTACGTCATGTGGCTCCTCGGATACGGTCGCCTCTGGCACCGTGGGATTTGAATCTGGTGCTTTCTGTGCTGCAGAAACCACCAATTGAAAGGATTGGGGACATTCCCTTGCGACTGTTGTCGCAGAAAGTGGCTTTTCTGGTGGCTGTCACATCCGCTAGGCGGGTTTCTGAGTTAGCAGCGTTATCCTGCAAGTCACCTTACTTGGTCCTCCATAAGGACAAGGCGGTTTTGCGACCTTCTCCTTCGTTTCTTCCGAAGGTGGTTTCTTCTTTTCATTTAAATTATATTGTTCTTCCCTCATTGTGCCCGAACCCGTCGCATCCCAAAGAAGTTGAACTGCATTTTTTGGATGTGGTGAGGGCTTTGCGGGTGTATTTTGTTTTTTACAGCTTCTTTTCGGAAGTCTGATTCTTTATTTGAGCTGACGGAAGGGTCACGCAAAGGCATGGCGGCCTCGTCGGCTACCATTTCTCGTTGGATAAGGAAGACCGTGACTCATGCATATGAGATTCGGGGCAAGGTTCCCCCGTTTCCAGTCACGGCTCTTTCCACCAGGGCAGTTAGTACTTCCTGGGCGTTTAGACACCAGGCCTCGGTGTCTCAGGTGTGCAAAGCGGCTACTTGGGCCTCAGTGCACACGTTTACTACGTTTTACAAAATTGATGTTTCAGCATCTTCAGATGCTGCCTTTGGCCGCAAAGTATTACAAGCGGCAGTGTAGGCGCGATTAGCGCCGCCTGAGAGGGCTTTTTCTGTTGAGTACAGTTGTTCTAGTTTGCCCACCCCTCTTGATTGGCACAGCTTTGGGACGTCCCCACGTGTCATAAGAAGGCTGCGTCTGTCAGTGAACGGAAGAGTAAAAGGGATTTTATTATAACTTACCGTAAAATTCTTTTCTCTGAGTTCATGACAGACGCAGCACCCACCCCTCTGTGTTGAGTTTGTATGGCTTGTTATGAACTGATGTGCTATGCAGAGCAGGGGGGTTATATGGGAGAGAGAGGACAGCCCCCTGGGAGAGGTCAGTTTGCTTTCTTTCTATTTACCTAGTGAACTCCTGGTAGGATGTGCATATAACCCCACTTGTCAATGAAGGGCTGCGTCTGTCAGTGAACTCAGAGAAAAGGATTTTACGGTACATTTTAATAAAATCCCTTTTTTTATTGAACCACCGTTTGCTTTAATTACAGCCTTTTAGTCTGTTGGGGTATGTCTCTACCAACTTTGCACATCTACAGTTAGGTCCATATATATTTGCACACAAGCACAATTTTCATACTTTTGGCACTGTATGCCACCAAAATAAAATTAAAACAAAATAATCCAAATGAATTTGAAGTGCAGACTTTCAGCTTTAATTCAAGGGGTTGAACATAAATATCAAGTACAAATTTTAGGAACTGCAATCCTTTTTATGTACAGTTCCCCCATTTCCAGGGGCTCAAATGTAATTGGACAAAAGAATATAATCTTAAAATGTTCATTTTTAATATTTTGTTGAGAATCCTTTACTGGCAATGACTGCCTGAAGTCTGGAACCCATGGACATTACCAGACTGGGTTTCCTCCTTTCTGATGCTTTGACAGGCTCTAACTGCAGCTGTCTTCATTTGTTCTTTGTGTGTCTTTCTGCCTTTAGTTTTGCTTTCATGCATGCTCATTTGGGTTGAGATCAGGTGATTGACTCCATTGCCATTGCAGAATACTCCACTTCTTTTCCTTCAAAGGCTCCTGGGTTGCTTTTGCAGTGTGTTTTGGACCATTGTCCATCTACTGTGAATCAATCAATTTTGCTGCATTTGGCTGAATCTGGGCTGGAGAGTGTTCTTCACTTGTCTGGGTGTTGTGAATGGGTTTTTCTTTACCATAGAGAGGATCCTGCGATCATCCTCCACTATGGTCTTACTTGGACGTCCAGGCATTTTTATATTGCTGAGCTCACCAGTGCATTCTTTCCTCAGAATGTACCGAACTGTTGATTTGGCCACTCCTAATGTTGCTGCTATCTCTCCGATGAATTTGTTTTGTTTTTGAAGCCGTACAATCGCCTGTTTCACTTGCATGGACAACTCCTTTGAACGCATGATGTAGGTTCACAGCAATAGATTCCAAATGCAAATACCACACTTAGAATCAACTCCAGACTTTTTACCTGGTTAATTGATGAAGAAATAATAAAGGAATAGCCCACACCTGGCCCACACCTGGCCATGAAACAGCTTTTGATTCAATTTTCCAATTACTTTTGGTCCCTAGAAAAGGGGGGGGTGGCTATTCTTAAGAGCTGTAATTCCTAAACCCTTCCTCCGATTTGGATGTACATACCCTCAAATTAAACCTGAGAGTGTGCACGTTCAACCCATATCCATTATATAAATCTAGCTTGAATATGTTTTGGTAAATACCTGAAGAAAAAACAAAAAATGTTCCTGTGTCCAAATATACAGGGAGTGCAGAATTATTAGGCAAGTTGTATTTTTGAGGAATAATTTTATTATTGAACAACAACCATGTTCTCAATGATTCCAAAAACTCATTAATATCAATAAGTTCGATCTAAATATATTACCTATACCCAACTTGCACGTGTGAGAGTCCAAATTAAACTCCCATACATGTAGGTTTAGCCTCCTTCCCAAATCCTTAATGTCGAGAATTCTTATCGGTGGGGGGGGAAAAGATCCCTGGTTTTCATTAACCTTTTAACTTAGTTTTCGACAAAGTACCGGTCCACACCCGGTCCACACCCGATAAGGAAATAATAAAGAAGTAGTTAATTGGTCCATTTTTCAGACCTCAACTAAGATTCACACCATAAACGTAAACCTTAGATAACGACACTTGGATGTAGTACGCAAGTTTCCTCAACAGGTACGTTCACTTTGTCCGCTAACATGCCGAAGTT